>BGZK01001003.1:0-229006 GCA_005406025.1 Eumeta japonica
GAGAGTGGACATCTTGTTTGACCCTTTCCTTTGGTGATATTTTGGGTCTTTTGTCCAAACCATAGGATTGACGTGTGTTCTTTTGAGACAAGAAATGATTCTGTTGGCTAAAGTAATATTGATCCTTGTTCTCAGAATATCATATAGAGCACAAAAGTAGAATCAAACGCTTTTTCTATGTCGAGTTGCAGTACATACGCGGGATAACCTGTTTCCATTTTTCATCCAGAATTCGTCTAACCACAAATATGTGATCGTCCGTCGATCTGTAAATGATAATTGCCCATAGCTTCGATTTCTTCATCTAAAAGTTTTAAGAGGTAAGTGGCATAAATTCTTAGCCTGCATTGCAGATTGATCTTTCTGTAATCATTAACGGACTGTGGTCTAGCCTCTGGGGATTGGGATTTGAATTGTCTCCACCCATTCTTGCGGAAAGGAGTTGCTTTCACATGCTTTTCCAATGATTTTTGTAACTTGTTTTACAAATACTTCTGGCGCATGCTGGTATAATTCAATAACCATTTGATCCGGGCCTGGTACTGTGCCTTTTTTCATTTATTTGATGATGTTGCGGATGTCGTTGGTAGACAGTGATTTAATTGCTTTTTTGTCGTTTTGTGAAATTCTGAAATCTGGGCCTTTGACCTTTGTGCAGTTCGTAAATCCAAGTAGATATCGGTATAAACCGTTTTGGCTGTTTCCTTCCAGTCTGCTTCTTGAAACTTCTAAGAAATTGGTATGTCATTTTCATTCGTTGGGATCTACAAACTCTGTGCATCTATGAAAAGAAGTGTTGGCATTTTTCTTCATCTCTTTCTTGTAGGTCCAGTAGTTCTTTCCTGGCGTCCTTGAAGTTCTGTATCATGGCAGGATCTTTGGGAGACCTGTCCTTTCAAAATTTTGCCTTCATAAATTTTGCTAGAGCGAGTCTGCTGGTTTCGATTTGTTTTGTTGAACTTCAAGTGTTCTCTAACCGATGATCTTAGTATCTCAGTGAGCTGTTTCCAATCAAGGGTTCTGCCCATGCTGATATAGTGCAGTCAAGACTTTATCTTCAACGCTTTTTCATATTTTTGATATGCTGTCTTGGTTTAAGAGCGTATAGTCGAAGTTCCAAAACGGTAGGTTGATGGATTATTTTTTCTGGATGCGCGCTTTCATTATTCGGTGGCGTATTTATTTTAGCCATTTTCGTTATTTCTCCGAGGATGATTTTGTGATCAGAGTTAACTTCTTTGCCCAGCCTTTTATGTATTCGAATTTGGCGCCATTGTATAATTCTATGTGATGATATGGTCAAATGTGATGACTTTTGTCCAGAGCGACAAGTTACCTTGCATGATCTGTGGCTCCACGTGCTACTGATCACCAGGTTGTGTTGTTCGCAAAAGTCAAGTAGAAAGGAGCCCAAGTGATTTGAAGTGAGGTAAATAGGTTGTAGCCAACTATCGAGTTTTTGTACCTGGTTATCATCTCGACCAATGTGTGCATTGAAATCTCCAAGAAGCAATAGCTTTGCCTTTGGGCATTTTATTTTATTAGTGGGCATTTATTTCTACTATAAGAGATGAGACAGAGTTTTCAGTTGACCACTGTGGGATGTGCAATGTTATAATGAGCCAATCTGTAGGGTATGAATGTGATTCAGAATTCCAGTTCCAAATGAATACCTAATACGCTATTGCTTTTCCTTGATTTTAATAATTCTGATATCGCATTTTCCTTGATGATTATGCCCACTTTGTTTTTGTGCCTTTTTCCCCCACTTAGTATCCAGTTGTAGTGCTCAGATGTAAATGAACCACTTGTCATGAGTCTTCTGTATCCCTGCAATAGTAACTTTTGAATGGTGTAATTGTCGAACAATTAATTTCTTTCTTTTAAGTGTTGCAGCCTCTTACGTTCCATGTGCCTACGATCAATTTTAGACAGAGTATTTATTCTTTTCATTATTCTATTAAAGAAAATATTTATTTACAATTTTACAATTTTTGTTTTTTTCTTTTTATCGTAAGAGAGATTTTTAATTCCTAAGACAAATAATCTTATTCATTACTATAACATATAAAAATTAAAATGACGGATACATAACATTATCAATATTTAGGATATTTTTAAATGACTTCAAGAAAAGGAAGAAGTTCTCAATTCATCCTATATAAGAAACTCCTCCTCATATATATATATATATATATATATATATATATGAGGAGCTCGTTATTCGTGAATATATGTATATATATATATATATATATACATATATTCACAGATAACGGACCGCTTTGAATGATTCCCTTGCATTAGGATAAATGTTTCCATGGTGATCCCATTTTCATTTCCTGATATTGGACCTTGACCAAATACACCAAAAAGCTCCCCACATTCAAATAAAAAATTTACAAACGATTGAGGTATTGCTAAATCTTGACATTTCCAAACAAGAGATGATTCCCTAATTAAGGTCAAGTAACGAGCTGAACCAAACTGGACATGGAATATGAAGGGTGCAACTGAACTCCTTAACAACAAACAGCACGAACGTGCAGATTGAATTGAAATTAATCGTATCCCCGTAAATCATGCATTTAGACAATACGCAGTCATGAGGGTTTCTCCTACAACGAAACTCTTCAACGGTGAAAAAGCATAAACTTGAAACTTTGTATACAGCTGTTCTTAACGATGGATAGTGTTCTTGTGCACCAAAGAACGATGCAGCCATGAGGATTTCGCCTTATGATTAAACTCTTCGACGGTGAACAGCATTTGAAACTTTATAAACATATTGTCCTAACAATGTATATCGTCATCCTACATACCAGAAAACAACGCAGCCGTGGTGAACGTTTCTCTACAATGGCACCTTCAACATTGTACATATAAAAACTGTTCTGAGGATGGATCGTGTCCACGTACCATAGGTCGATGTAGCTGTAAAGTTTCGTTCTGTGGTGGAAGTCCTATGATGAATAGCATAGAGTTGAAATCTTTATACAGAATGTTCTAGGGATTAATGGTGCCCTCTTACAACGAGAAGACGATGCAGCCATAAGGGTTTCCTTCTACGGTGAAATGATCGATTGTGAATAGTCATAAACTTAAAACTTTGTATATGGGAGGGATTAGGTTTAAGGTGGACAGTCTCCTGGTACATTAAAAGGACGATCCGGTTGTGAGGATTTCCTCCTAGGATGAAACTTTTCACCAGTGAACAATGACGGAATTGAACTTGCGGCTGTTCTGAAGATAGATTGCGTCATCGAACAAAATCAGATGTTGTTGTCGTAAGGGTCTTCACCACTGGTAGAACTCTTCAATGATGATATTAATATGTATACAGATTTTGAATTAATTGTATAACTTTATTTCATTAATATAAAGATATACATACATCTAGTCTATTATCATTCATAAGGAGCAAACTTTCAGTTCCACAAAACAATTAATTATTTAATTACTTTTAAAATTTTGAGGGCTGCTTTTATTTTTTAAGTTTTTTAAAAGACTGTCCACGTATCTTTTACCTGATTGCAAGACAACAAAGACAACAGGGAAAAGAGGGTAATTTATAGTTTCGAAATATTCCAGTAGATTTTGGATGCCTTGATCAATGAGGTGTCCATCAGCTCATCTATTATTTTATTCACTGCTATAGTTAGCAACAATACTAATAAGTTAATTGTCTTTACGTACAAAATTGAAAACATTAAAACTGAAAATCACAGGATATAAAAAAAAATACTATTGAAAAAAAAATGAGACATTCAAGTATTTCTTAGCAAATTTTCAATGAATACACCTTCACACCCTTTATCAGGACCCGATTTTGGGATCAAGCCGGGCAACTGCCCAGGGCGGTAAATTGAAGAAGCGTCGGGCGGTTGTAATGGAGTTCTCAATCTCTAAAAAGAAAAATCGTTTTTTTATGGTCTTTCTTTAAAAAAATACTTTGCTACTTTAAATCCTTTCCAAATGATTTTTGAATTTAATATAAAAATAAATTCTTCCCAGATTTTCATTTATTTTATATTTCTGAATCAGCAACTCTTCGTTCCGTATATATTTAACGCGACGGAGATTACTCACGAACGTTGAAATAATCGTAATTATTTCCAGCACTTTGTATAAAAGTACTATAATTTGTTTCAGGGGATACCCTTATAATCTACATTCCCACAATGTGACACTAGGGGAATCCCTAAAATATTGTATACAGAATGTCCCAAACTCAACGTCAAGTCGAAACGGGGTGACAGGATTGATCGTAACCATCATGAGAAAAATCAGGAAAAAAAAAATTTCCATGCTCTTTAAAAATTATGGGAATTTTAAGAAAACCTAGAAATTTGGTCAAACTGTAACCATTTTCCGGTTAATGTGGTTAATTTTATTATTTTGTTCATTTAAACTTTGGAACCATAGCCCTGAATAATATATCTGAATGATAGTCAAAATTATCAATAATTGCCCCAAGTTTCCCTAGAATTAAGACAATGTTAAACTATGAATTTAAAATTTTCACATTTGTCGACTTTGGAAGGCCCTCCTTTAAAAAATGTAACTAGAGTGCCTCGGCGAAGCCATTAAAAGTTGAACGCATTTAATCAGGAATCTAAAATGGTACAATACTTGTTAGTCTTATACTTAAAAACGAGTAAAAAACATAAAACCCTGTTACCCGAATTTTGCTAACCCATTTTATTCAGTTAAAATGTTTTGATTCACACAAGTTCTTGGTAGGTTCTTAATTCTACGGAAAATGGTGAGAGAGATGGATACTGGACATGTTTGTTGTAAGTTGTGTTCAGAGTTCCTTTAAATTTACTAGTAACAGTTCTTTTAACTTTACTAGTAACAAGCAGGAAAATATTTAAACTAAAATATTAAAAAATAAGATCCAATTTAACACTGAAATAAAATTGACTGAAATTATGATTTAATAGAACATAAGGTTTGTAACAATTTTATTTAATATGTATAGTATGAACTTTAACCAATCTTAAATATTATAACTTGCATATGTATGGACCGACATCATAACCAGTTTGATCCATTATTTTTAAAGCTTTTTTAAGTTATAGGGTCATATGTAGACAAGACTAGCCCGAGACAAGGCTAAATGGCACAAGGGAAAAGAGGCTGTGAGTCGTGACAGGTTGATGAAGATGAAATTCAAAGATACTGTCAACTTATGTCGAAAAATCCTACTATTTAATAGTTTCTCAGAATTCTCTAACCGAAATACATATACTTACAAGCTTATAAATATAAATACACCCACTTATTAACTTTTGTATAAGTACTTGTTCAGAAGTCTCAGTCGATTAAAATATGTGAATATTTTACAATTTCATATTATAATATTGAGTGTAACAAAACTGTGATCAATTTCCTTTAGAGGATAATAGAAAACATCAATTCAAATAACTTTACTATTCACTCTCTTCTGAAATTCTGAAAAAAAAATCAGCTATTACATACATTTCAACATACTTTATGAAACGGCTGATTTTTTTTTTAATTTCAAAAGAGTGTTCATAATAACAATTATCCCCTAAAATAACTGTTTATAGTTTCATTACATCTTAAATAACATCCCATCTTTGACATAAGTGGTGTTAGAAAGTCAAACGCGTATAATTTTTGCCCAGGGAGGTTATAATAGCTAGATTGGGCAATATGATGAGACAATATAAAATTTTTCAAAACTTTACAAAATTTTATATTAAGCTCATGGGTTAATGATTTTCTTATGATTAATTATAAAGAGCATATTTTTTAATATCACAGGCACAATCATCAACAAAGTCATCTCAAGACATTTATTTCTAATAACAAATATGAAAATAAATTTGTTATAAATCATCTGTCAACAAAGGTAAAAAAAGCAAAACTCCCTCGAGCCCTTTTAAGTAATACATGAATGCTACTCCAATTTTATTAGAATAAATAGATCATTTCATTGGCAAGCTTTCTGAAATAAGTGTCATCCTATCTTTGTAATAGGAATTTATTACAAATTATGACATTTTAATTGATCAAAATCACGTTAACTAAAACAAACGTCGCCAAAGACAATATTATCTATAAAACCCTAGTCGCAATACCAATAGACTAATAAATAGAGTTGTCATTTCCAAATTTTACAAGACTAGAAACATAGGTAGGCAAAATAAGGATAAGATGTAGTATCATATATTGTTATAATAAAGGTAAATATTAAGGTATTCTGCAAAAAATTGTTGGTTATTAATTTTCACTTTGTCTATTACATAATCTTACAAAAAAATATATTAGAATATTTTCTTTCATATTTTAGAAGTAAAAGTTGCTTTAAGATTCTTGTTGTGTTTGTATCTGGCTAGTTTTGATATCATTAAATAGATAAACATTTTAAAAAAGAAAAATAGGATGTAAAAACTGGTCAAGAGCATGTCGGACAATTTATAGAGTTCTGAAGCCGTTATTACAAAAAAAATACACTACAGATGAAAAGTATATTGTTACCATGTTTCCTGCACAGAATAATTATAAGCACTTTAATCGCCTATTTTAGAAAAGAGTAGGTATAACGCCAATACTATTAAACTAGTGTAAACTAAAGTGCATCAGCAAAAAGAGCAATGTTCATGGGACTTACAAAGAAAAATGTTGAAGTGCAGTTTTTCAGCATAAATCAAAAATAGTACATTCCGAGCAAGTTTAAAATAATTTCGAAAGTATTTATTAAGCTGCTTTTCATTATTTCTTTCATATTTTTGGACATACCGTTTAGAAAATAGAAGGAAGTGCACATTTCTGCTACTTCGAGCAATTATATCCGAAATTATTTGTGTAATCAGAAAAGTTGCTTACAAAACTAGTGTTGTTAAAAGTTGTGAAATATATGCCAATCCTTGATATTTCGAAAAAATTTTCAGCTCTTTTACATCTATGGAGTGCACACCCTAGAAATACTATTATATATTACTATTGAATGAATTTAAACCTAAACAATAATACTAGTATTTTTCGTCATTGTTCATTATTTTTTTGAGTTCATATTAAGGATTATTTTACACTTTTTAGTTTAATGTGTTTTAAAAGTGTGTTTTTTAAACTATATTTATTTTTCACTTTTTAGTTTAGTTGATTGATAAAAATTTGTAATTTTTAACTATACAACAATAGTTGAATTATTAATGCTTATTACTGTCACTAAATTCTATTACGAAACATTAACTGAATTTAGTTACAGTAATAAGTTTTCTCTTCAATGCAGACGCATATGGACGAAAATCATTCGATCCTTGGCGATCCTGATCAGGATAAGAGGATAAACTTATGAAATTATTGTATTGTCATTGCTCCTTGATATGTAACGAGTTTCAAATTAATCAAACTTCTTGAAATTGGTGAAATTAAGTTCAAAGATTCCATTACATACATAGATACATACAACCCAAGCTAATAAAGCGTTTTAAAAGAAGCAATATGATTTCAATTATAAAACCAACATTAATTATAAGACACCTTCAGTAATTATCTAAATCAATTTATTTGTATAGTTAATGCAAAAAAACACTGATAATGATATAATAGTAAACAAAGCATGAGTTTTGTAGCTAGGATTTCAGAGATACCTTCACACTTATTATAAAATAACAGGATAAGTGTGTATGTCAAGAATTTACTTGAACTCTGATATACAAACACTACTGGATAATTGATACAATCTAGCTCTCATACAATATGTACAATTTAATTAAATTATGTTCATTTTCTACAATCGAATGAATATGGGTATAGCATTTGGTAGCAGGTATTTAATCTGGAGTGGGAGATGGAACACATGCAGCAGTGCTTCTGAACCTGGGAGGTAATACCGTAAACCATAATTCCTTGGAGGTAACAAAGAATCTAATGCAATTAACTAAATAGTAAAAATAAAATACTGATAGCTCCCTGCACAGTAAATACCACATGTGGCATCGCTTTAGCTACCGTCACATTGGTTGGAATTTGTACAGATGGGATACCTTCCATGATGGGTGTTTGTTCAAGATTTCAAACACTGGTGAAAGAAGTTGGTCCTTAAATTTTATCCTATCATTTTCTGATACACCGCCATGTTTTGGCTGTTAAAACTTTTCCATATATTTACTATGCACATTGACGACATAACAAAAATTGTAAACCATATTTGAAAAATTGTGAACCATACAAGAAAGCATACAGGAGATGTGTCGATATTTACATTACTGTGGGAGCAATTGATAAATATTGAACCAAACAAAATCATGTTTGAAAATTCTGTGGTTCGACATTTATCTATGGTAATAGACTCACTAAAGCAATATCTTATGCACATAATAATCAGGAGTCCGGTTTTTGGATATCCAAACCATTTACTACCAATGATAACATTATTAAAAATGAAGATGTGGCGGTCAAAGTAGAATTTTTCGGACTATGCAAAATAGATTTTCAAAATTATGATCTCACTACATTTTGGCGAAAAACTAGTACTGAATATCCTATTATAGCTAACAGAGCTTTAAAAATGCTCATACCCTTTACCACTACCTACAGATATGACATTGATTTTTCAACTTTAGTTACACTGAAAATAAAGATCAAAAATCGTCTCAATATGGTTCTTGACTTAAAATGCGCTCTAAGTGAAACTAAACCTAATGTAAAAAAAAATTGAAAACTCAAAACAATACTAATCATCACATTACTTATTTTTACTTAATTCATTATTTATAATATAAACAAACACATATTTTAATAAAAAATTTAATGTATTTTATATACATAGTTTATATATAAAACTCATTAAAATTGTAAGACTAATGTGCAATTTGTGACTAATAAAGATTTATTAATGTTAATATTTGCTTGTATTGTAACATATTCAGAACTGAATAAATTCAATTTTTCTAATATGTTAAGCGATAACAATATTGAAAAAGTTAGGAACCACAAGATAGAGGCTCTTATATTCATGCTCTCTTAGGGGAAATATGAATTTATGAAATGTATGAAAGTAATGACCTTAAAACCTAATACCCACAACAGAAAATATAAATAGGTGACTCATGTATGGGCTCCTCACTCACTGTATTATCACTGCAATCCTAGTCCAATAATTTTAAAGTATTAAATTTAGAGTTTGTCGCAAAGATATTGTACATAACTCAAATACATTAGCATTATTAGGTGGAAATTTTCATGACATTTAAAATATTTTAATAAGTCAAAAATTATTAGATCAATAAACTAAAGCAAAGTTTGATTACTCTTCAGTAAGCATTTGCTCACAAGTATTTAAACACTATTGTTGATTTTAAAAGAATCCCTTATGTACTTAATTATTGTATGAACATTATTTATTTATTCACCATGACCTGATGTTCAAAATGTAATATATAGATACCTGGGACAGTAAATTATGAACCTACACTATTAACAAGTTCCAATAACAACAAAGAAATTAAGTAAACATGACTAGGTTATTTTTACACGCCTGAAGATATCGGCTTTGGCAAAAAATGTTGAAAATGAAAAATATGAAAATGTTTTCAGAAATTTTAAATTAAATTATCGATTTTTACTTGAAATGTCTGTATTCATTTTCTTTACTAACAATATTAGATAACTTACCAAATGACTTAGTTCAGCTGGCCGATGCTAGAAAACAGCCCCGACCATTGCAGGACCGCCTCGCTAATTTACAAACTTAATCGAAACAAAGAAAAATCGTCAAAGAAAATTACACAAAAGCATATTAGTTATTGAATCTTAGTAGCAATATTTTTAGTTTAACTGTATACTTTTTATACCAAATCAGTAAAAATTATACACCACCAAAAATCAAAAAACGACTCAAATTAAAAAGAAAAAGATAATCATCTAAATAGTAATTAAACACGACCAACAAAATAAAAACAGAACACCAACACAACACACGCACAATCACTGCAGAAAGACGGCACAACCATAGAGTATAATTAAACATTACATTTAAAGTACAATCATTACCATACTTAATAATTATTAATGTTGCCAAATATTTTTCTTCAAAATGCGTCAAATTTAAAAACATCAAATTCAGCAACTACCTTTGTTTATATCCATTTTTTTTGCAATGAGGCAACAAAGTTTCCTATAGATATTGATCTCTTAACCACTCTTCATTTTTTTCAAAAAATCATCCTAAACACTTCTTTGAAACGCCTTTTACCAAGTATTGCATGCTCTTATAGTTTTTATTTTATTTTTTATCGTCACAGCCATTTCCCAATGGTACATGATACCACAGGTCTCACCTAGGACGACTTTTTACTCTTTTTTATTTCACTGACTTTTTTGTATTTCTGCCCGTGCGCAGGGCAAGAAGGGCAAAACCTTATTAGGCTGTCCGCGCCCGGACGCATCGTGTGTCCAACTCACGGACTAATACCCCTTGAAGCATTAGGCGCGTGCCTTGAGCCCGTAGGTTTTCAGACTTCATCTAAGCGGCCGGAAGGCACAAGGAGTGCCAACGTCGCAAGGTCAGGAAACCCTTCCAGATTTACCATGACGTAATAACGTTATAGGTGACTGTGTTGCACCGAGAAGAGGCAAAATAACTAAAACTACCTATGAACGTGTGTAATAGATATAATAATAGACGACACTTGAAAGAGCGAGTAATGGAGGGGGTGGCAAAAAAAAACGCGAAAGGCGGTTATAAATCTAACGGTTCCAGTTGAGGGCGTTAGGCCCTTGAATCACTGAATTTAAAGTTAAAATTCACAAAATGACCTATAATCGTTACATAAAAACGTAACGTAACATTATTGAATTTAAATTCGGAATGGATTAACCATCAACAACAAAGTTTGACTGCTAGCCGTGACATTGAGCGAAACCCGTCCCAAAGGTGGCTGCTGGTCAACATGCGATCGCCCTCGCGTAGTTAATGGTAACTATTTACGCGTGTAAAACACGCGAAATAACTAAAATAGCGATCGGTAGCTGGAGTGTGAACGTACGGGAGCGCTCCCTAGGCGCAGAAACCATGAGCGGGCTCGGCGTGCATACGACAGGGTTGCCGGAGTACATGACCAGGAGGGAAGCACGTAGCTTAACTGCCGCCGCGCGATGTACACTGCGCAGCACCCCACACACTCATACACGCGCGGAGCCCGACACTACGGAACGCAGCTCGAAGGAACACTGACACGCAGTAACACACTAAACGGGTGGTCCAAGGGACTGGACCGAAGGCGATCGATCGCAACGGACGAGCAACCGAAACTCTTTTTCACTGACATTTATAAGCTGTTTCATAAAAGCTTGTCGCTTTGGAATAACTATAAATAGCTTTTCCACACATAAAAACTGTTGAACCATTGTGTCTGGATATTAAAAATATTTGCTGAATCTGTTTGCGAGTAACGTAGAAAGTGTAAAAGAAAACAATAAACTATTTTGATTTCTTTACCTGTTTGTCTCTATGAACACGCTAATTATCAAATAAAACTAGACAATTTTTCATGGGATATTCCCAGGTAATTCGATCGTAGTATGAGACAATATAAAGATTATATTTCGCTAAAATCAGCTAAATAAATGGAGAGCCATCGATGAGCTAAGTCGATGCTGTCTAACCTGGAGGATAGAAGTCAACTCAGAAAAGTCAGTATAACCATACCCTTCAAGCATAGTCTTTCGCATGTCGATTACGCTTATTCCGTAGCAACTCGACTACAAATACCTGGATATCACACTCGATAGGAATCTCCATTTACACGACCATATCGTGTGCTTTAGAAAAACAGCAACTGCTATCAAACACACTTCAACGGCATTCAATTCAATTCAATTGAAAATATCTTTATTTCATAGGTTATAATATCACACTTGAAATACATCATAACATTTAAAGAATTTATAGTTTTTTCAATATTACCACTGTCTCATAATTACCACTCGTTCATAAAGCAGTTACCCTCAAGAAGATTGAGCAAGAAACTTGAAGACAGTTCTATTCACACCAAAATCATATAGAAATACAAACTATTGCAAGAAAAACAAACCTGACTGTAGAAAGTCGAGCTCATATGTCCATTTATCCCACAGATGTATAAAAAAACTAGATGCACAGTCGCCTACTATGTCGACTGCGAAAAATGGCTCAAAATATACATTACGTCTCTGTCTCACATTTTACGATATCAATTTGCAGTGCTAAAGAAAAAGAAGAGAAGGAGCATTGTTTATCATTTGACATTTCAACCGAAATGTCATAAGTTATCGTTAATTTTTAAGTGCAAAAAGAACAAGTAACGATGATTTTGTTATTGGAAAGACAATAAGTTTTTTTACAATTTACACGTGTTATTTTTAAACAAGAAATCAGTGGAATGGTTTCATATTATTTTAAATTATTTTTGTTGTTTTAAGTTGAATGTAAAAAAATAATCATAGTATGTTTTTCTTCATAATAAAGCTTAATGTAGTAATAACCTACGATTAAAGTTAATATGAACCTTTAATTTATTATATCGATGAAAACATACATAAGAGAACTTGAAAATTTCTATAGTTTATAGAATATAGTAATATTAAAATTTTATTATTATTTAATAAAATAAAGTGACGATTTATTATTAACTAACATATTTTTGATGAACATAATACCTATACATCATTTGTTAAAAAACAAATTCAAATATAATAAACATATTTTTTGGAATAGGTTTAATCTAGTATATGTTAGAAATAATTTCAAGATTTGTATACATACGAAAAATAAAAAAAATAGGAAATGCACTTCCATTAGTATAAGAACAGTCTCTATTGTTAAGCGACCACAGAGTGAAAAATGCAGCCAAGACGCTAAAGGAAAACAAAAACCAAAAATGGACTGCAACAATCGACAGCTAAGAAAATTATAGAAGCAAAATGTGAAGTTTCCATCGCACGATCAAGAAACCGCCACAAAAACTATCGGACTTTGAAAATTGCCAAACAGAGAAAGACATAATCGATAAACTCGTCGACAAGGCAATCGTTCAAGAATACAAAATCTGTACTGAACACACGCACATCGGAGTTTCGGCTTTCACCTTCACCATTCACCGTTCAAAGAACCCGCTTCCAACGCACCAGTCCGGTGAAGGCAGATGCCAAACCAAACGCGGAAACATATCAAAATTTTCCAATCACACACTACACAGACTACATTTAGACGAACTACTTTCCAACAAGATGAAAGCTGGATCAATTCATCTTTCTGCAAAAACGTGACAAATACATCAAAGATATAGCTTCATATAGACCCATCACGTTTTTTTTTTATTATGGGCAAGTGGACAGAATGGATTTTACTATTGAGAATCACAAAATAATGCAACAAACAATTATCAAACTACAAGCACGAATTTGTAAAACAAAGAAGAGGAACGCAAATTTTGCGCACTGGTAACTACGTAGCGGGCGCCTTGAACAAGAACCACAGCGTGGCAATGGTCTCCACATATCTGAATAAAATATTTGTCTCACAGCTACACCGCAAAGTTATCCTCAAAAAATTACGACGGAAGTGGCTCAACAACGTGATACAAATTATCGAAAATTACCTGGAAAACAAGGAAAAATATTTTGTCATAAGTTCAATTCCGGCGTCTGATCTTTAAAAACTTGACTCTACCTAATGAATTCTTTCTATAAATTGTTTCTTACGTCATTCGCAGTTTCGTATTAGCCTAGGCATTCGAAACAATTTTAAAGTTTGAGCTTAAACCTTCCAGGGTTTCGTAGTGGGTCGAGGCATAGATTTTATCAGATAAGTGACCTATCTAAGTTTATCATTAATTCTGTGTCTTTAAACATGCGATGATGACTGTCGGTTTGTATTTTGTTGATCACCGAATCATTATTACCTAAATATTTGCCGCTTAGTGTCATAATTAAGTCTACACCCCGTTTCTTTGAATCATTGCAGGTAATCTCCTGTAAAACTGGTTCCTGACAAAGAAATGAATCTTAAAGATTCCTTGTTTTTCCAAGGAATCGATCTGCAGTATAGTTGGGATTCACACTTGAAACTTGTGCAATTTTTGAAAGTATTAAATAATACTCATTACAATTTATTAGTAATACCAATACCACAAATAAGAAACAATTAACAACATTTTGATTACGTTTTTTAAGACTTTTCGTGTATGTTAGATTTCCAAAGATGAAAAAAATACGAAATGAACACAGAACATAGAAAAATTGAGAAATTACAAAATATGGAGCAATAAAATGGATGCTCAAACGCAAGACGACAATGCTCGTATTGTAACTTGCAAAAATAATTTACAATGCATTTTTATAGAAAAGTGCCCTTTCAATGATAAAAGACCTGATGTTCCAAATAATAGTGTTATGAAAAGAATAAAATAAAAAAAAATTATTAAGTATGTTATTGAGATTACAACAAATAAATCTTACAATTGCCTCATGTGTTCTATTTTGTATTGCTTTCTCCTCTTATCCTCTTGACCAGGTGAGTTTTGTTTGCGTGGTCGAGGTTCCTCATGTTCAGGTTGAGATCTCCAATGATTACCGCGCCGCCGACGCTTATTAGCTCCTTGGCCTCGTTGGTGATTTCTGCGTTTTGATTAGTCAGGAAGTATACTCCCATAACTATGATGAACTCATCCATCGTATGGTTAATATGAACACGAATAGTGCATTCTGCGATGAGCCTCTCCATGTCCTCCTTGTCATTAATCAGCGGGACCCAAGTCCATCTCAAGCCTCGTCTGATGTAAAGCATAGTGCCCAAGTGGTCTTGTGTTTGATCGAGATTTTATTGTATCCGTTATTGTCATATCTGGTCCCAGTGTATTCAACACCACAATGTCCGATTTGTAGGTCGCCGTAGGAGGGCTGTTATTTATATGTCCGGAATATCAAAAACAAACAAACATCTATCATTTAAAGTGGTTTTATTGCTTTTCAAAATGTTCGCCATGATGATCAATGCACTTTTGTAACGCTGAAACAAATTTTCATAGAACTTTTTCCATTCTATTTGAAGTATCTCCAAAACGTGCATTTTGAACACATCAACGGCCACTTCGCGGCTCGAAAAACGTTGACTACGTAATATATTCTTCACGCTAAGGAATAAATAAAAATCGCTGGGTGCCAAATCGGGGCTGTTCGGCGGATGACCTGCCAATTGTATCTTTTGACCTTCCAAAAACTGACTTGCTTTGTTCGACATGTCTGTTACATGTCGGACAAAGCAAGTTAGTCCGATGTACAACAACCGATTTAGGGCGACCTTCTTTAAAATTGTCCGTGAGCATAGACCGCCCACGATTAAACTCACTAAACCAGTGATAAACAGAGGTTTTCGATGGTGGTTTATCCACAAAAGTCGAAGTGAATTGATCGGTACACTATTTTTGAGTTAGACCACGTCGGAATTGTAATAAATCATCGCACGAAATTTTCACGGGTTAAGTCCATGGTGATAAAGACATGGAATTTTTAAAATAATGCCACAATGGTAAAACCATTGACAGTTTTCATAACTCCATTTTTAAATATTATAATTGCTTTTTAAATATTGTCCTGTATGTGGCCAGTTCCAGATACATAAATAGCAGCCCTCGTAAAATGTTCGACTTCAAAATTTTTTAAACTGTTGCAAATAATAAAAGTCCTTTTTAAAAATAAAAAAAAGGAAGTCTATGATATTTTTCAAACCGTATTTTTGAAGAAAAAATACTCAAGTGACAAGGCTTGGTCACAGGACCGGGAGGGCTTAAGGCTTCGTCACGTAGTCAGAGAATTCTCGCGTTTTTTTTCATATCTATATTCGAATTATGGCGTGCATTGTTTATCGTATTTTAAACACACAGGTGGCAGCTGTTACAATATTTTTTTATATGAGTTTTTTCTCCTTGATTATATTAACTTTTTATTAACGAAAAAGACAAAATCATATTTAGTGTGGTTTTGCTGCTTCGTTTTTGTTATCCTGAGTGTTTTATTCTTTTATTTTCGCCTAAAATTAAAGGCAAACTGGCTCGTTGAAAACTCTATATGAATCTCGATGAACATATTCATTCACTAGCTATGAAAAAATTTTGAAGAAAGCGCAAAATGCAACGGAACTGTAATCCTTTTGAGGAAAGTTTATTTTGGATTGTCCTGTGTTTTTAATTATTACACCAGTTGAGTATTATCGAAATGTAATAACAATAAAACTGTTTTAGTAATTGCAAGAATTAGTAAAATTAATTAATATTTACATATAATGCTTTTAAAAATTAGAAATAAAAGCTCTCAGCGAAATAATAACAAAAGAATATCAAAAATATGCCTTAAAATTTTCGCTCCTAAAACCTAAATTTCAGATTTAACACCTAACGTAATGTTACAACACACGAGTAGGCATTGATACAAGGGTAACAAGGGTAATAATTTTGAAATTGTCAACATTATAGTTTTGGCTGATTTTTTGTTTGAAACGTAATTTGGTTTAATAGATTGACGATATGATTATAAGTATTCCTAAAATAAAAATTATAGCATTTTTAATGCAATTAGTGTCAAAACATTGAAATAAAAAAGATGATTAGGTGAATTTTAAACAATGGAAAATTTGGTAGCTATAAGATGATATCGCTTTCTCTGAAACGCTAAAGCCAGTCGTCGACCGCACGACTGCGTTGACTGCACATCGATATCGCTTGTTAAGAAACATAATTCACTGCTGCTCTTCTCTTCCCGATCAGAGACTTCTAATTTTTTTCTATTTTTAAAGCAAAATATTTTTTTGTTTACATATTTTTATAAAATCTAATTTTTTGTCCAATCACGCGAAAGTTAGTATAATATATATGCATATATAATACTCACTTTCGCCTGTAAGGGCATAAAATATCGATTTTATATGGGTCAACGGCTCCATCGTCATCAATCATGCTTATATTTTAGGCCCTACTGTCTACTACGGCTAAAATAAGACAAAGTCGTTTGGTTGTGAAAATGCAATAGCACGGAAGTATCTGCGCTCGAGTCGCTCATACTACGCTTGTACTTTGACAGCGCCATTAGAAAACTTTTCTGGAAGGTTGTCATTTCAAAACTTTTCAATATGACGTGGAGTAATTAATACTTAACGTAGTCATGACGTAAGGTCACTTTTCCTCGAATGATATTAATTGAATTGGCGTTTTGGATTTACGGTGCATTCCTATATAATTTGTTAAAAAATATCTTTCAAATTACCTAAATAAATCATACATATCAATTAAAATTTTAGTGGTGTTTTAGTTTATGTTTCTTATTCTGTATAGTATTTAATTTATACTCAATCTGTGAAAGGTTAAAGTTTTGTGGACAGTTGCAAATTTAATACTAACTTTAAAAATTTTAAAATACCTAAAAATAAGTTCATTTAATTCTTGATAATTTTAATGCAATTAATAACATTTCCAATAAAACAATTTTGTAAAAATGTAAATAACGTTAAATTAGACTAAAGGTGACGAAATGTTAGTTTCTCGAGTTCTTAATTTTTAAAACATGCAATATCAAGTGAATAATATTTAAGAGCAATATTAAAAGTTTGGAAGAGATGCATGACATAGATTACTATCTTTTGCTAATTTGTAATTTATGTTAATTATAACACCTTAGGAATACATTTTATGCCTACGTGGACGGAACCGCGGGCAAAAGCTAGTAAAGCATATTTTAATTACTGGTTTGTTCTTCGATAAATACCTTATAAAAATCAAATTACGTTTAATTATCTAATAAATATAATTTCCTTAAATAGGTACGAAATAAAAAAAAATGTGTGACACATTCTACATTGTTCAAATAAAGATTATTCGCTACGTGCGAATTATGGGGAGGAAATACACTCGACTACAGCGAAGAAATGAAGAATATCAGGAAATGGAGTACATTTTGGATAGATTTTGTGCAAAACTTCAGTACAATTATCAATATAATTGGAAATGAGGAGCAAGATTTATTACTGGAAGTTTAAAAAAAATTGTAGAAAAAAAGTGCTAAATATAAATTGAATTATGCGAGATAACTTTAGAAAGACATACATTTGTGGACACATCGGTAACACAGGGACAGTTCGGTCTTCTCAGAACCACAGCTTCAAGGATATTTTGACGAATTTTGCAAAAGCTTAGCCTTTGCCACAACAAATTGTTTTTTTGAGCAAACTAACTAATATTATGCAAGCCACAATTCTTCAGTTTTCATTCAGTATAAGGTAAAATATAATATCTATAGATGTCATTTATGGATTTTAGTATTGTAGGCTATTTGACAACGTTAAAAATATGACTACTTCCAAATTGTCATTCTATCAGATAATAGCGTAAAATAACATATTTCACTTCATTTTAAAAAAATACATATAATTTTTTTGCGTATTACGCGAAAGAAAATATATTTTGAATCTATCTGTGACCGTCAACGCTCCGTGATGTTACTTTTGTGACGTCACACGCAAGTAAATATTACTTTCTCAACCGAGTGTAGTTCTCGTTTTGCGTGTGTTATATTCGATCTTTAAGCCGATTCTCATGAAGTTTTTGATAAATCTTATAGCTACCGACATAAACATTCATTTCGAATCTCAAAATGGAAACTGTGCGAGCTGACAACACCTGCCTACCTAAGATAGATTTTGCAGTTTGTTTTTAAGAATAACATTGGTTACTATGCTACGAATTTAATCCTAGAACGACATGTTCTGCAATGTAGGGTCGAAAAAGAATCCTTCTAACTTACTGTACAGGGTTAGGCTATATTAAATAATAAGTACAGATGTTACTTTTTTATATATAAAAACCAACATTTTAGCTACTATCTGGTAAGTGTACGGTGAAGTGATGTTTACGTCAGTGACCTTTAGACAGACATTTGAATGTGACGAAATGCAATCGGGATCTCTTCGAACTAACTGTAACCACATTTTCGCCTTTTACTATTCATTAGTACAGAAACAAACAACTTCTGTGGACTTTTTATAGATGTAGATATACATTTTAGACATGGTGGCACTACTCGTCATATACACATCATTATTCCAATACATTTTAAGAAAATTGATAGAACTCACTTCAGATATATTGTTTCATGAAGATTCCTAACTCGTTTGCTCGTGCGTAACGTCACGTCACGTAACCGGCGCCTTTACACGGCGTTTTTGGCGTAGTTCTGGAAATTTAAACTTCGATAGTGTTTTTTACTCATGATACAGATTTTATAGAAATAATAAGGAAAATAAGCTTACTTTATATTAAAAGGATTCTTCAAAATAGTAAAATAGCCTATTCTTTCAGCAACAATAGAGATCATTGTATTGTTTGTTACTCAGTTTTTAAAAAGAGGTCCACAGCATAAATTGTTGTCATTATGATTCGAGAAGTTTATATCTTTCTAATTGAAGGGTCTCATTGAAAAATAATAATAACCAGATGGACATTAAGATCCAGATTAATTATTAAATTTCCAGAAATGTAGGCAAATAATCATTTCTGTTTTACTAAATGAAAATGATTGTAAATTGAAGTTGTAGCGCGCACTTGTCATTTCTTTTAAATACAAATATTCATCGGTATACGCTCGATAAACTTCGGCACAGTTCGAGTCGGGAGCCGTTAAAAAGCCGAACGCGCGCGCCGGGCCAGGCCCCGCGCAGCCCGCACGTCATGTGTACGGTTATTGCAAAACTCAATGTAATTATATAATTTTAAGGTATTTCCTCTAAGTAATATGTTTGTGTACACTGGTGGACATTAAACTGATTTGTTTAATCTTTGTGTGTCGTTATTTAAATGATGGACCCACCGTCGCACGCTACAGTGTAAATAATTAAACTGCTGTAGCTGTAGTGAAAACAGCAATAGTATATAATTATTTTTACTAAGAAAAGTGAAAAGAAACAGAGGTACTGCTGCTGTTCACTTATTGTTGTCTTGTAAAAACGAAATTTATTAATTTATCCATTAACAATAATAATTAAAAGTTGAATAATCAATGTTTCTATTATTTCATCAACATGCAAGGTATTAGATAAATCACGAAAAATTATGGACGCTAGACGGCGCTAATATCGTGCACATAACGAATAAAGGTTTAAATTTTTTCAGTTAACTATCAACGATTTTTAATATTAATGATTTTAATAACTTCATAAAATTAATTATTTTATAATTCTCATTTTTTTTCTTTTACTTACAGCTATAATATTGCAATATTAGAAGAACTTGAAGGGCCGGCCAGTAATACAATTTCCAAAACTGGATTATCTGTTTTTATGTAATAAACTAATGTAAAAATTGTAATACTTAATGGAAACGTATCAACAAATAATTAATAACATATTCTCCAATTCAGCGTGAAAATATAGACATTTTTCGTAAGATTACACACAGAATCGTTGCTTGCTTTTGTATCGACAACACTTAAATCAGCAACACAGTCACGTATTTTTGTATAGCACTTTGAGGCAAATTAAGTAGATCGGGATTTAATTACAGACGTTTGCTGAGCACAGGCGAGAGCCGTTGATTATAAATAAAATTACAAGAATCTTATAAAAATACTGTTTATTTACAATTTTGATAGCTAAAACCGTGTCGCGAGGAAGTCGCGAGGCGCACTCACACAGACATACAGTTATATACAAGGCATCGAGACGCAGCTTCGACGCTAAGTTGCGGTCGTCTTCTAAAGACCGGCGCATCGAAGGCCTGACTTCACGAACACGCCTCTAGCGCTTGAACGCCATGACCCTATTTACGTATTCGCGATCATGACTCTTCGATATGACGCTCGTTTAGTGCGTTTTCAACAATATTTAAAAAAAACTGATCAAATTTCTCAATGAACACTTTGCAAAACATTTGTCACGAGGCTATCTGACGATTTCTGTTTTCTGCAGAGAAAGCAGAAATTCAGATAGCAGTATTTTAAGTCCACTGACCACACGACGTTGTCGCATAGTGGACTAAGTTTCGTTTTGTATAGACGCTACATGCAAGCGACATCAAACGTGAAATGTGTATGTCGCATCTATGCAATGTCGCACCCGTGGACAGTGGGCCCAAGCGTATTTTTCGTGTAATTATAAAAATATGAATAAATTTTTACTTGTAAAATCATAAAGTGACACCTCCAAAGTTTGTGTACTTTATATGAATATCCTTTTCAATTATTATTGAATTTATGATTGAAAATTTAATAATAATTGAAATATATCATAATAATATATATATTGACAAAAATATATAATTCGGTATATACCCAACATGACCAACACATTATATAGATACATTTCAAAGACTGAAAAATCGAGGCTTATATAAGATACTCACAGTGAAAAAAGCGAACGTCATTGGTTTGTTATTAAAATAAAATATTTATTATATATGAAGATAAAGTTTACGCCGATGTTAAATTTCAGTAGAGTGGTACATATGATTTATTTATTCTCCGGCGATGGTCTTGCGGTGCAATATAAAATGTAGAGCATCAAAGCCCGGTTCGTTCTCGTGTTTCTATTAGACGACCAATTAACACGCCATTATAACATGCGTCTGAATTTTTTTCAAAACGACGCTAAGGCAATTTTCTTCTCCAAATGTCACTACCCAAATTCCATAATTTTTACGTTTGTTTGGTAACAAGAAAATCAATTTTATTCATGAATACATTGCTTCCACGTGACTAGATTAAATAACCGAGTTATTCAATTATGTCGCGTATACACAAAAGTATAATATGTAATTCATTTTTTTTTTTCAATTTTGATAATTTTATGTTTTTTTCAGTTTCGAAAATTTTATTTTTTTTAATAACTTTTATTATTTTGGAATCACATATGTGACGACCGACATTCGGAAGGAAGCCACACGACCGGCGCACCGTTGTGTTTTTGTAAATCGCTAAACATTAATCATGTACCGTCAGCAATGCGAGGTTCGAATAATTTACCCAGATAATGCACCTAAATTTCAAAGTAACACAGCGGAGCGTCGGTCTTACCGTAGTATTATTCTTAATATTCGAAAACTGATGTGACATAATTAAACTAGAGCAGCATGTGCGAGCGGCGAGGCGCAGCGGGAAGAGAGCGCCACTCAGTCGGCCGCGGCCGGCTGGCGCATGGGCGGGAACTCGCGCGGGTCCCGCAGGTCGAAGGGTCCGCGCGGCGGCGTGCCCTCCGCGGCGGCGCCCAGCTCGCAGGTGCGCTCGGACTCTGCGACATCACAGCAAACGCTCACGCACTCCGTCCGTCGGAGCGCCTGGCGGTTTATTCAGCTACACACTATTACATGTAAAGCATAAACGAAACTGAAGTATGAAGCGGTGGAGACGATCGCCGCGGCGGTGGTGCGACGCGTGACGCGTGCTCTCGGCGGACGTTCTCGAACGCGACCGCCTCCAAAGTTTCGCAGCGCCGCGTCGGGCGGTCGCGGAGGCGGCCGCGGTCAGGAACGACTCCGAGGCGAGGCGACCGGTTAGTGAAGCGAACTGAAGAAGCATGCGGTTAGAGGTGACACCGAGCGCCGCGACACTGCGCGAGCTATGGAGCCCGGCAGGGCGCGCGCCGGCGCGGTCTCGCCATACTGACCAGTACCTGTCATGCACGCGGGGTCGCGGCCGCGCAGCGCACCCGCGTAACTGTTCGTGGCCGCCCCTACGACAACGTCCACATGAGCGCGCGCACTCGCGTCCGCCGACGGCCGCGCGAGGCCTTACGCCGCACCTTACTTTATACTCATAACAAATATTAATACAAGCCCTAAAAGATATCGCAGACCAAAGTCAGGCGCGGCAGGTGCACAATGTATACATTTATTATATAGTTTGAAGTAATCTATCGAGTCATCATTATTTTTGCGATGACAAAAATTTTTCAACATATAGGAACCACGTTTTTATTGATGTATTCTATTAAACATTACTTTAAAAAATCCTGTCAAAACGATTATTAGGGACTATAAAGATTGAAAACATAAATAATCTCATTAGAAATATATATATATATTCATATCAAGAAATCTGTTAATTCTGTTACTAGTGAAATTCCTCTGGATTTATATCTTGGAATTTGAGTATAGTATTCTAAATATATTTAAATAAAAGCTTTTGAATTTCATACATGATCCTAAAATATTTAGCGTATATGGCTCCTTATTTTTATTTAATTTACAGTTTTAGCAATTGTAATCTTACTTAAAATATCCCATTTATTTATCATTGCCGCGAGCAAAAGCTACACATTTTTCCCGCGACTCCGCCTTCGAATAAAGGACTCAGGATTTTGAAAAGATTCTTTCATCCCTTATACAGATGAAATTATTTCTCTTGCTTCATTGACTTTCGTTAACTTTTCATGTAGGCTCGTCGGTTTCGGGTCCTTAAATTTTGGCCTTTTTTTTAGCATTTCACCAATTTTGTCGGCATAGAATTTTCTAAGGCAACCCTTGCTGATCCTTCCATTTCACACATTCACTCTATAGATATGTTTTGTCTGTCTACTTTCACTTATCCTTTCCAGACGACCACAAAATACCTTTTAGTAGAAAAAGGTCACCACATCTTTCAAACCACACCACTCTGACATCACTGTTTCCACATCTATAAGACACTCTACACATATTACGCCACTCAACCACATTTATTCTACTTTCATTTTTCTTCTGCTGTACCTAACTTTTATTACCATACACATCTCTATCACGTTTACTGTCGTTTGTAAACAGACTACTAAGAACATAAACTCTTTCACTTGTTCGACACTCTCTAATTCTAAATTAAGTTCAATAGTCGGGGTGAAGATACACATCTCAGTTTGACACTTCTATGGATGTCAACCAGTCAGTGTATGCCCCATTTATTGACTCAGGCACTGGAGCCTTAGTATAGAAATTGTCGTACCTATATCAATATGTTAATCAACTCACACCACTTGGATAGGATTTTCTACAGGTCATTCTTTTTCACTACATCATAAGCTTAGTCCATATCTATAAAAGCAACGAAAACCTATTGGCCTTTGAAAAAAACTTGATCCATACTCACCATCTCTTATCGAAATCTCGCTAGTGTAACCCAAATCTTATTTAGAGTCTCATTTACAACCATTTCAATAATGACTTTCGCGTATAGTTTGCCAACAAAACTGAGGAAACTTATAAGGCAATGAGTTGGAAAAACGTAGAACACCAGTCATTATGTGCCCTAGACTGTTTCAAAATTTATTAAAGAGCCGGTACAGCAAGCAAGCTTACAACTACACCCCCGAGGCTTCTCAGCATTTCTGACGAGATCCTATCATATCTAGCAGCTTTCCAGCTTTCTACGTTTTAGTGTCTTCATTATTTCATCCATACTAATTTCACTTTAATTTTCATCGTCATTCGAATATTCAGTAGCAGCAACTTGTCATCTGCAACTGTATCCTCACATGCAAAAACACTCTAGAAATAATTCTTCCAGCGCTCTTTCACATAATTTTCCACATTCAGTAACTTCTAATCACTTCTAATCACATTTATAGACGATGACCCGGAATTATTTTCATTTCCTTTCACCATACTCCAGAAATTTTTTAGTTACCAGGAAATTATCCGAGAATCTCCTGTCGTAGCGTAATGTCTTTCATTCTTTCTTCTTTTCACAAATTTTGTAACTCTAATTTTTGCACGCGTACATATACTTACAGCCCTTTTTAGCTTATCTTTCAAACTTTCTTTTCTTTGTATGTATGGCTGGTCTTTGTACAGTAAATCCAGCCATGCCTTCCTCTTTTCACCAACTACTTTCCTCATCTCTAAATTCAACTATTGACTTTCTTATTAACATTTGTTCTCGTATTCACTTCACATACCTTTTTCGCTTAATCTCCAAAAACAGATTATATTACCTTCCACAATTCGGAAGTTGTACACTTTCATACTGTTTGATTTTACTTAAAATAAACTATCTTGCAATCACTTTACACACTCACTTTTGACATTCGGATCCTGAAGTTTACCAACTGTTATTCGTTCTAACTGCTCAGTAACCATTTCAGATGGTGTCCCCAACGTTGGCATAAAGCTTTAATTTGACAGACCATTAAGAAGGGGTCTGTGCCAACGTTAACGTCACGATACACTCTCGTATCCACAACTTTGCTTCTCAACCAATAATCCATAATAATAAAGTGTATCGTGCTTTTGTCTGCTCCCCTTCAGCAAGGGGAGTTGTTAATGACCTTTGTCACCATTGTGGTGAATACCCGCAATCAACGGCTTGACGTGCTTCCGGACGTATGCTATATTCGTTTTAATATAAGTTGAAAACTCATTGGTCAAGCTCAGGATTTGAATCTGGTACTTTCTGGTTAGAAAACAAAGCTCTTGACGACCATGGATTTATTCAGTCACCATCCTTTTTAATTTTTATATATGACATTTGTAACTTAATAAATTTTATGTAAAACTCATTTTTACAAAAAAAATGCAGTTTCAAAATCCCCATAATTGCAATAAATATCGGTTGGATTCGAGATCAAAGAGATTCATAATAAACCTCATAATGTTAAGAAATACAGGAATCACAATTATATTGAGAGAAAGGAAGTTTACTATGAGGTAAAAGCATGGGGCTGTCGGGCGGCACGCCAGCCCCGGGCGACGTCGCCCGCGGCGGGGCGCGCCGCCGCCTGCTGTGGCGAGACTGGGCGGGAAGGGGACGGGCAGCACGGGGCGGACAACGTACCCTTGTCATCGGAGCGCGGGCGCTGGCGTTGCAATTCGGCAGGATCCAGAAATTGATGTTGCTTGAGCAGCGCGCACTCCCCGCCCTCGGCGGCGTCCAAAGCGTACACGTACAAAAGACCTTGTGATGTCGCCACGTGCAGCCGTGGCGACCGCGACACGCTGCGTGCGCAGACAATGATTATTTATAGTTTTATGAAGTTACAGTTTTAAGAAAAGGTCTAAGCTCAAAACAGAATATATGCTTGTACACACTACAAACAATAGAATATCGCGCGGGGCCAATGACTGAATGTAGAACAGTATACCATAGTATTCCTTACGCATACGAAATAGAGTGGGATATTGAATGACGTATCGATTACTATGTTCTTGGTAAGCATAATGGACTCATACGAAATAGCTTGTTTTTCTGGTTAAGTTTTCTTTAAATATTATTTGAAATAGAAAACAAATAACGGGATTGGCCGAATAAAACTAAAATACAATATTTTATCTATCTGATTATTCTAAAAAAATGTCATATTCGCTGAAAAATCCGAGAATTCTGCCACGAAAATTTCTTTCTTGAGGTGTAATTTTTTTAAATTATTTCATAAATATGTTTGTAGCGACTTTCCCGCACATCCTTCCCTTCTTTTAATTTCTCCTTTTTCAAATAGTAGAATTTTATTCTAGGAGGTTAAATTAGACTTGCAACAAGAGCATGTCGTACCCTACTCATTATAGGGTTTCGAAGCCGTTGTTACAAAGAAATACACTACAGATGAAAAAAGTATGTTGCTACACTTTTTCCATATTTCCCGCACAGAATAGTTATAAAAACTGTAGTCGCCTATTACTAGAAAAACAAGTAGGTATGTCGATTATTACTATTAAACTAGTGTAAACAAAAGTCTATCATCAAAAAAGCGTATCTTCATGGCACTTAGGTCCTTTTGTTTGAGAAGCGCAGTTTTTCAACAATAACTCAAAAACATTATATCCATTCGATCATTTTCAAAATAATTTTCGTTGAAAGTACTTATTAAACATTATCGTTGTTAATTTTTTTCATATTTTTTGGACATACGATTCAGAAAGTAGAACACTATGCTTAAAAATATAGATGTCTTTTTTATAACTCAATGCTTATAAACCCTAAAGTGTTTTTCAAAAAACTGTCGAAACATGTGCTATAGGTTCATGTTTGCTGAAAAAGGTTTTTTCAGCTTCTGTTACGTGTATGGAGTGCACCTCCTAGAAATATTTATTTGTGTTAGTTGACTACCAAAATACTAAATGTTAATTTGGTCATTGAACATATAATTATTATCTTTGTTTAAAAATTTCAAAAGATTCCAAAAGATTGAAACATAACCCCCTCTTACATACATGTCAAACATCGAACCTGTGATCGTTATCGAATTTATGATCCCTTTCTATTAAATGTTTAGCAAAAGGAGATCCGTCTGATTTATTATTTCTAAAGGCTGGAATATGTTCCTTGTATCCAGTTTCAAAACATCGTCGTTTGTCCTATATATATATATCGATTTACATTTATCACAAGTTAATTTGTAAATCCCGGACTTTTATTATTGTGGAATTTATCTTTATCGTTACCGTTATATAATTAAGTAAATTTATAACATTGGTCTCTAGAGCAGCGGTTCTCAAACTTTTTGGCGATGGAACCCTTTGGAAAGCAAAATACTTGACGGAACCTGTTTTTAGTTTTCATCATTTGGTTGATATCAGGTTTGACAGAAGACAGTTGAAGTCTCATATCAGGTTCGGCGTCCAGTCTATTGCGATATTTTGTTTTCGTGGCTGCACAGGTTGAGAATCCTGTGTCGCACAGATATGTTGTTGGGAACGGGAGGAGAATATTCAGAGCCATTTTGCCAAGCATTGGATATTTATATTGAGAGGCGTCTGTGACATTTCTAAAAGAGATTCATATATCTCGTTTGACATAATTTCGGGCTTTTGCAATTTGGGTAAAAAAGGATTATGAATCCATGAATAAGTTTCATTTCTATATTCTGTTCTTCGGGAAAATACTTTTCAAAAGATGCGCGCATCGAAGTGAGATATTGGACCAATTCTTCAAACACGTGATCTTGAAACATTTCTGAGTCGTCATCGCTAACATCTCACTGAGTGACGCAAAGCTTTCTATTTCTCTCTTACCGACGCAAATAATCCAAAAATCTAATTTTCTTTTGAAGGCAGTTTGTTATAGGCCTGGAACACTGTTGTCTGTTCACCTTGCAATGATAAATTAAATTCGTTCAGTTTTTGAAAGTTATCCGCCATAAAAGACAATCGGAACAACCAAGTTTTATCATATAGACGGTCTTTCAATTTAAAAGAAGTATTTGCTGAAAGAAACATTTGTAACTCGGCTCTAAGTTCAAATAGCCTTGTCAAAGTTTTACCCCGAGACAGCTATCGCACTTCTGTATGGAGCAGCAGTGTTTTATGTTTGCTGCCATAATCTTCACACAAGAATGAGAACAATCGGGATTGTAGTGGTCGTGATTTGATAAAATTAATTATTTTTACCATTTCATCCATAACAAATTTTAGATTTGACGGCATTTGCTTCATCGCAAGTGCTTGTCTATGCAGAATACAATGGCTGGAACTACAATTAGGCGCTTTATTTTTTATTCGTGACACTGCTCCTGCTGTTTTACCTGTCATCGCCTTGACCCCATCTGTACAAATGTCAATGCAATCGTTCCAACTGAGATTATTTTCTTCAAAAAATATGTTTATTTTATTAAAAATTTCTTCCCCGGTAGTGTTTGAGGGCAGCGGTGAACACATAAGCATGTCTTCTTCAAAAGAACTTTCATATGGATATCTCACGATAACCAGCAAGATAGCCAGATCAACGACATCAGTTGACACATCCATTTTCAAGGCGAGTCGTGTTTTTTGTAGACGTGTAACTAGTTCTTGTTTGACGTAGCTTGTCAGATCATGGATTCGCCGTGAAATAGTATCGTTTGATAGCGGCACAGAAAGATGCTTTACAGATTTTCATCGAGCATACATTTTGTTATGTCTAACGCACATGGTTTTATCACTCAGCGATAGTGTGCGCTTCACCTGCTTGTGCAATGCGATAGCCAACTAAAATATGATGCCTCCGTGGTCTTTTCATTGATAGTTTGTGTTACATGCATCATATTTTTGACTTTCCAATAACTGTTCTTTTTTACGAACAAAAAATTTTTTATTCTTGTCTTTAGACTCGGGGTGTACAGTTTCTAAATGTCGGCGCCATTTGGCAGGTGCTATGGAACTATTAGGAAGCAGTTTGCTATATAGCATGCAGAGAGGTGAGCCGTTGGAATCAACAAATCCGAAACTGATATATGAGTCATTATACTTCTCTTTTTTCGTCTTTGAAACCG
The DNA here is from genome assembly GCA_005406025.1 of Eumeta japonica. NCBI lineage: Eukaryota > Metazoa > Arthropoda > Insecta > Lepidoptera > Psychidae > Eumeta > Eumeta japonica. Next base: position 29,204 of record BGZK01001003.1, read on the forward strand.
TGGAGCTTGACGTCGTGGCATCATCGTCTGGATCGGTAATTGCTGTATTCTTAGCGCGTACTGTTTTTGAACATTCAGCGTCATTAGAAGATGTTGCAACACGTTTAACGCCTTTAAGCCAACGTTCCACTCTTTTTTATTAATAAGTTATGTTACACGTCAGGATGGTGGGGTCAAAACAATGCACAATCGTAACTGCGTACAAGAAACTAAGTTTAGTCCAAAGAAGAAATGTACAAAACTGATACAATCTGAATGCAGCAGGCACTAGTTTCATATCACATTAAACTCCGCAATTCGCTAGCCAGCGTGTAAGTAGGTAAGTAGGAACCTATCGCTCCGAACGCTAATTGTCAACTGACTGACGAAGCGCGACGCGCGATCACCGATTTTATACTTAGTCCTAGACTCGATCTCGAATATTCTCAAAAATAATCGAGTTGGCGCCCATGATAAACAAGAAGCGGAAATAAAAATAGAAATACAAAAAATGCGTTGTAAACAATCTCGACTTTATGTTTTTGAAGTTAGAGCTGAACGTTACTTGTTCACAACTATAGCGTCTAATTCAGATGCGGCTTTTATCAAAGGGACTGCGCGCTCACAAGTATACGCGCGGCGAGAGGAGTCCAAACGTTCGATCAGCGAGGTGTTTTGATTTTTTCTTAATTCTTGTGGAACCCCTACAGGGGTATCGCGGAACCCTAGGGTTCCGCGGGACACACTTAGAGTATAGCTGCTCTAGAGTGTACACGTAGCGCCATCTATTTTTTATAGAAACTCTTATGAGTCGTCTATGGCATGTTTTTATTTTTTTAGTCTGTGGTTAAACTATACTTCTCCGCGGTTGTTCTTATATAACGGTTTAGAATAGAACTTCATTAATTTTTAAGTTTTCTTTATTTAATTCGCTCATCCAAAGTAACAGTTACATAGTTTTTAAATTATTTGTTATAAAGGTCGTATAAATATTGTTTTTTTAATTTCCCGCTAAGAAAATTGAAAATTTTCTAAAATTTTCGGGTAGTTATTGGTTTCACCCCATTTTGCAAAAATCGAGTTCTCATCAGATCTCGACGTTTTGAGGGTCTAGGAAGCTTCGCTGATCATCCCTGAGATGATCTCCGTATATGTGTGTGTGTATGTGCGAGTGCGTGCGCGTGCGTGCGTTCGTATTTATGTGTGTGTGTGTGTGTGTGTAAACCTCGTATAACTTTTAAACGGCTTGACCGAATCGAGCCCACTAAACGGTGTTCCAAAGAGTTTCACCAAACTTAGATTTCCTGAAAATTTGGGTCGATTTAGACTGGTAGATTTTGAGAAATTTTCAAAAAACTAAAAATATTTTTTTAAGTGGTTTTTTCAAAATAAATTTAAAATGGCTTGACCGATCAATTCCAAAATCTAATCAGCTCTTAACCTATTAAAAACACGTCGATTGCCGCAAACCGAGTGAAAATCGATTGGTTGTTTGCTTGAGAAATTGTCGAAATAAATAAAACAGTTTTTTTGGAATAACTACGAAACGGCTTGACCGATCGATTTCAAATTCTAACCAGCTCTTGACCCTGTAAAAACACGTCGATTGCCGCAAGCCGGGTCAAAATCGGTTGATTCGTTTACGAGAAATCGTTGTCGAGAGAAATCGAAACAAACCGTTTTTTTACTCAAAAAATCGCGTCAAATTCCGTATATTTTCGAGTGTTTTGAACTCGAAAATAGCTGGAAGTTTCAGGGTTGGACTACAGGGTTAACCTATTTTTTTTAATAATTTTAGATTTTTTCCGAATTGTACCATAATATGTTAAACTAGCTACACTTTTACACTAGCTACACAGTTTTTTGCTACCTTATTTCCTAAAGAATACGATTCAATATTGTATAACAATCTAGTATAACCCAGTATATCTGTGTTATACTGGGTTCTTTGTGATCTTTTTCGTGCGGCGCCGTAAAGAACTAAACAGTGCGGCCTCCATAGAAGCCGCGGGCGTGCGACGAATTGGGGTATTTTGCGGCCTCTACGGGGAACGCGTGCGTTCAAAACGGTAATGAATTCATCAATACATTTTTTACTGTAGCCGTTTGCCAATGCTATAGTGTAAATAGAATTTAATTCTAATGAGACACTATGATCGCTAAGGGGTATAGTGAATGACCGATGCATGATAGATTTATAAGCCGCCAATTTGTATTGCCATGGATGATAAGAAGAAATGGATTTTGTAGTATTTGTGCTAGTGGATTTTCTCAATATTTTAAATTCATGTATATTATTTTTTCAAGTTATAATCAAATCCAAAAAAGATATTGAAATATTTTTCTTTTTAGAGTTTAAATTGGATTTTGGGTGTATATTATTAATGTCATTTTGAAATAATTCTACTTCTGTCGAATTACATAGCCAACATATAATAATATCGTCTACATGTCTAAAATAATACAGGATATTATTATTGTTTATTATATGTTCATATTTTCAAATTCATTGATAACAATATCGGCCATTAATCGACTCGAAAGATGTACCCATAGCTAGACCCTCCTTTTGCGTATAAAATTGATTATTAGGTATAACGAAAATTATTTTGAGTCTTTTTATCTATCTTCTATAATTGTTAAGATATTCTTTATAAGAAACAAACAAACTGTCAACGTCGAATAAGATCAATTTGGTATTATTTGGAAGGACAACCATCTTTAATTTTGTTTACCAGATCTAAACTATTATTTAAACTATTGTATATTTAGGATTGAGTGCACTTTTTTCTTTTATTACATTATTAATGTATTTAGCTAGTGTATATGATGGCGCCTGCGGATGATAACTATTGGGCGGACCAGTACGCCCTCTTTATATAATCCAGGATCCATGGTCCATTTTTGCACTTGATCACTATCTAGGTAATTTCTGTGAATAGCTTCATTTTGGTGAGACGCCCAAGAATTTCCAGTACGAAACTCTGGATTGGGGTAGGTCACCGAGGTAGCAAGTATAAAATGTGTCGATTTGATTATTCTCAAATATTTATTAATTATCTAAATTATTCAAAAAAATATTTGTCCTACAAAATCTATGGTTTGATCAAAGAGTCCCCTCCTTCCAACATGTATTAATAACGAGGTCCATTATAAATGACTACTAACCAGTTGATTTTTTTACTTAGTTAATATTTATATAATTTAACAGTAATATTGTCTTACAAATTGTGTGGTACGTTATCCCGGTCCTACGCTCAAAAGTAATAGTACAGATCCTTAATGTAAAAATAATTACTATCAAGATGAATCTTCGTTTCGATGAGACGCCCAACAATTTCCTGTGCGAAAATTCTCGATTGTGGTGGGTAACAGAGGTAGCAATGATAAAATATGTCGATTTGATGATTCTCAATAATTTATTACTAGCGAGATTTTTTTTGTTGTCTCAAGATAATTATCTAAATTGAAAAAAAAAATGAAAATGAAGAAATTTTAAATCAAAAAATCGTAGGATATGATCCTTCCAGTTTGCCACCAACAAAACAAGGATTGTTGTAACAAATTAAAAGAACTGTATTCATCTGCAATGTATGGTGTAATGCACACATGCAGTGCCCCACGGAAAAATTGCCAAAAAATTTTGGATGGCCAATAATTGATGGCAAATATGAATATTATTAGTTTGATGGTCCCCAAAGTCCATCTTTTGAATAATTATCTTCTGACATACAAGGTACCCCATTAATACTATTGTTATTTATTGATTGATTATTCATTATTATATAATTTGCTTGATTTTTTAATGTTACTACAGAGTCAGATATCACGAGTGAGGAAAGTGAAATAGATGACAGCGATGTTAGTAGCGACGGACTTTTCGACGGACGTTGTTGACGGACTAGTGATACATACCTGTTTTCTTGTAGGACAGTGTTTCATTTGGGCAGACAACACACTAACCTATTATGTAATATTTTTGTCCTACAGTTAGTAATGAGAAAAATGGTCTTGTGGTATCAACAATTTCTGAGCGTAGGACCGGGATAACGTATCACGCAATTTGTAGGACAATATGACTGTAAAAACATATAAATATTAAGTAAATAAAAAAAATCAACTGGTTAGTAATCATTTATAATGACCTTGTTATCGATACATGTTGGAAGGAAGGAACTCTGATCAAACCATAGATTTTGTAGAACAAATATTTTTTCGAATAATTTAGATATTTATCTTGAGATTTAACAAAAAAAAAATTCAGTTACTAATAAATATTTGAAAATCATCAAACCGACATATTTTATCCTTGCTACCTCTGTTAGCTACCACAATCGAGAGTTTCGTACAGGAAATTGTTGGGCATCTCATCAAAATGAAGCTACTCACGAAAATTAGCTTGATAGTAATCAAGTGTAAAAATGGACCATGGATCTTGGACTAATTACTTTCCCAACCATACAATCTAGGAGCTTGTGGATTCATTGTGTCAAGTTTCTTTTTCTGATTCCTTCGTAATTAAATATTTAAGAGATTTTTTTTGTTTAACTTCTGCAATATTCATTGGTGAAGTCATACTTCAATATTTAAAATTCTTGTTTATTATTAATCTTATTATTGTAATCAGATTTGTACATTATTACTATGGCATTCCCCTTATCGAATTTACTAATAACTAAATTTTCTTTCAATATTTTTTGTTTTAGGGATAATAATGTCTTATGATGTATTGATAGACATTATATATTAGTTTAATATATATTTTTATTATTATTTAATTTTATACATCCGAAATTTTATATTTTATGGACTCGTTAGATTTACTTTTATGCAAAGATATTTCAGTATCCATCGCTAGTATCTCCCTGCGCGTTTTATTATTCCGCAAATTAACACCACACACAATCAAATATTTAAAAATGGCAAGTTTAGCTGAACAGATGAAATTATATATTAGATTAACCAAAAGACAGAAAATTCACTTGCACAAATACTACAAAATCAACACAAATTGCACAAATACATCACAAATTGGCGGCTTATAAATCTATGATACATTGGTTATTCACTACACTTTTTAGCAATCATAATTTCTCATTAGAATTAAACATAATATATAATATATAGCATGGGCAAACAGATACAGTAAAAATGTATTGATGCACTCATTAATAAAAGCAAAAAGGTATTATTAGGAACAGTGCTTATCCAATACAATCAAAAGACCAAAGAAATATGTAGATAGATTAACATGGTATAATTTCGAAGAAAATTCCCAAATAAAAAAATAAAATACATATTTAAACGGCCTTTAAAGCAAATAATAATTTAAAAATTTATTTAACAATAAAGACAAATTGTAGAAGTATTAAAAATCCAGAATTTATAAAGTAACTTATGATGAATGTAAATCAATATATATGGTACAAACCGGACGCCGTTTTGAAAGATACAAAGAACACGTTTCGGTCTTTAAAAATAATAAATCAGATAGATCTGATTTTGCTAACTATTTCATACAAACCGGTCATAAGCTTAATAACGATCACAAGTTCGATGTTTCACATGTGTATGAGAGGGGGTTACGTTTAGTTTTGGAAAGTTTCGTAATTTTAAAACATAAAGACAGTAATAATATGCCTAATGACCAAATTAATATTAAATATTAATTTGGTCATTAGGCATATTATTAAAGAATTTTATAAGTCACTATTGTCGACACTTGGCTTTAACTATTTGGGCAATGGTTGGTGACGGTAAATCTGTGACAATTTGCGAGCATGTCTATTGGTGGTGGTTTGTGGCCACTGGTAGAGGTGCTTTCATTGCTCTTTGAAGTATTGCACGACTATATGTCACATGAGGAGGATGGGTCCGCATTTATCGGTTGCTCATGAGTAATAATAAAGAAAATTCAATAGATTTCTTTACAAAATATACAAATGTTTACGTAAACACGGGGGGGATAAGAGTTTTGTTTACTTTTCCTGACAAGGGGGTGGTGGGTGTTAAAATTGCTAAAATTCTGTGATAACTATCACAGACTATCGTTTAACTAAACGACCCTTATTTCATAAGAATCTTAAAGATTACCAAAGGCATTATGTTATGTTAGTTATAATAATTGATGTATTACGATTAGTACAATTTTTTTACAATTGTTTGTAATTTTAATAGTAGATATACTCACTTGGTGATCGCAACAACGGAACGCGGAGCTGTGCGTGGTAGGCGCGCGGCAGCAAAGGCGCGCCCTTGCGCCAGCACATCCGCTACCTGCGCTGGCAAATAGTTGGCGCCCGCCGACACCGCGCTTGACAGCCACGCCATCCAACCGCCAGCAGCCGGCTCCTGCACACCACTAGTCGCTACGCTCACGCCTGCACTCGCATTCACGGCGCCTGCCGAATGCGCATGCGCTTCGGGATCATCGACAGGTGCTCGTTCTTCAGCCGGCTCGTGTAGTTTAAATACATGTACGGTCTCCGTATTGGAAGAACAGGCGAGGTAGAGACCACAGGTCGAGAACGCGAGACTCGCGATAGCTACACAACGTTTGACGCCACGCCGAAATTCAAACAGCTTAGCGCGCTCGTGGACACCGAATACGCGGATGACAGTGCCACGTTCAGAGGCAGTGGCGAGCCGCGTACCCGTCGCGTTAAAGGCGAGCGCCGCCAGCGGACTGTCGTGCGCGGGCAACACGCATTTGGCGTTGAGGTGCACCGCATCGAAGATCTGCACCTCGCCCACGGTGCTGGAGCCTGGGTACGCAACGTAACAATTATCGACGCTTGGCGAAAGGCAGCACAACCCGCGGGGATTGGGTGGCGTATCGCGTATCGTATGCAATATCTTCATATCACGGATGTTATGGATGTGCAGGCTTTCCTCAAGGCACACGATCAGCCGCTGTAAAAACAAACGGCTATATTTTAGTGACCAGCAGCGATTTACATAACTTGTAACAACTTACATAACTACCGAAACTCAATAACATTTTTGAAAAGCTTATTTTGAAATCGACTATTACGATATTTTTATAACAATAATTTGATGATCGTTAAACACTTTAGAATCACAAAGGGTCGATTAACAACTGAAGCCGGTGTTGAACTTATTCAGCGGATCTTTGATACTTGGAAAAATTCACAGGACGCAATTAATTTTCATCGTGACCCATTGATTAAAAAAACTACATCATTATGGTGTCATGAATCGATGTCTCGAACTTCTAGTCTTATTTAAGAGATAGAATTCAAAGGATCGATGTTAATAATGAGAGGTTGTCGGGATCTGTACTTAATAGGGTGTACCGCGCGGTTAGTTCATGAACCTTTTATATTAACAAATTACCACATCTCGTTAAGGATGGGCATGGTACTGTACTATTTACTAATGACACCCCCTTACTTTTTAAGATTAATAAGCATCAATAAATCTTTGACGAAGTAAATAGTTACCATCTCTGAAATAGTCGAGTGGTTTAATACTAATAATTTTCTTCTTCTTAAGAGAAGAAAACAAAACTTGTTAAATACTCCTTGTTTAATGCTAAACTTATCAACTCAAACGTGATGATCAAGAACGAGCTAATGGATATTGTGGACATGACCTGATGACATGAGCTGATGTTAACACAATTTTCATGCTTCATAAGCAGGCTGTTCGTGCCATTTATATGTGAGACCAAAAGCATTTCTTGAAGAAAAATTTAAAGAAATTAATATTTTAACTGTAATGTCATAATACATAATTATACGAAAACCTGGTATATGTCAAGAGAAATATAGAATCGTTCCAAATAATGAGCGACATCCATAACATCAACACTAGACATAAGAACGATCTAACTGCTCATGAAACCCGATTACATAACCTGACGACAAAGTTAGCAAATCATTGAAGGGGCAGGTTGTGCGTTTTTATAAGATCCCAGCTTAAATTCAAAATTTGCCATTTTATGAATTTAAACTTTTTGTTAAAAAAAAAGCTATATGGCAAGGGACCATAACGTGTCTGAATATCTTAATGAAAAAAAAACATAAGATTGAACTGTTCGGCTACCAAGTTGTTTCATGTTATTTATTTCTCAGTATTGTACTGATTTATTAATTACTCAATACTTTGTGTCGATGAGCAAAAAAACGAAACCCTGGAGTTACTTGCCCGTTCTTCTCAAACTGATTCAGCATTCGTGCTAATGAATAGAATGGATGCGAATGTTAATGTCGGAGAGTTTATTAATGATATACATACTTCAAGTGTAATTGTATTAGCATGAAAATAAAGATATTCTTGATGTGATTTGATCTAAATATACAAAATCAAAGCAAATTTATTTTAGTCATGAATTTTTTAAAGGAACACCAAATGTACATTTAATAATAATTTTTAATACATCCGGCAAGTGATTGATGCCTTATAACTTGTACCATGTAGATTTTTAATTTTTGTCTCCTTATTTTACTTCTGTTACATTTTTCAGGTGACAATGCATAGGTCTATATCAATTAAGTAATAAAGGGCACCTCAGTGAGACCAAAAGGATAAATAATTACTAATGTGCATAAAACAAGAAAAATAATCAATAGGAATGAAGGAGTACTTGAACATATTAGGGAAAAAGTTTTTTCGTATTTTATATACAAATTCAAGATAATTTTTCATCATATTTTATTTACATTTAATTATAATATATACCGTATGGAATCGATCACGTATCTTTCCGCAATATTTATAATCTCTTTCATTTTAAAAACATCTTTTCAAAGAAATCATAGTCGTCGAAGTACCAGTTTCTGAGAAAAATAGCTAAAAATACGTAATAAAAATTTTATATCGAAAACCTTATGACAAAACACGTAGGTGACGCCACGCCTCCCGCCCCCAGCTCTACGCTATTGCGACCTGTCATGACCGTGGCGCCGTCACAGTGACGCAGTCAATCGCGTGGTTTAGACGTGTCGGTGGGTGGACGCGTCGGTGCGCGTGCTTGTCCTTGAACTACACAAAGTTCAACGACAAATAGGTATTTTATTACTATAAATGTTTAGTTTACGATATTGACATTTTTCAAATTAAAATTGTGAGATAAATATTTAAGTGTTTAATAATAATGCCTTTCACTGCTATCGAATATCCAAACATGATTTATTTATTAGACGTTTGTAGAGTTAACATTGTTGCAGCTTTAAGGCTTCATAGTGAAAATTATCCTGACAGTCACAACCTGCGAGTCCGCAAGTAATTTTGCGTGTTGTGTATCGTTTACGCGATAATTTGCCTTAGTTTGCTTTGTTTGTTTCGGTGTGAACGGAACACTTGTGGAAAATCAGAGCCTAATTTAATATCTTCATCTACCTTCACACCACTGATAACATCAAGTGTCATTTTTAGGTAAATGACTAGATGCGGCCAATCGTCGTGGGGCGGCGGAGCGCGGCGCTCGCGCTTCAGGCGAGCCGAGCCTTTAGTAGGATTTGTTTGGTTTTTTTTTTATTATTTACATGCATATTTTCAAAAATATATTTTTGTTATAGTTACTTTCGTAAAGTTGTTCTAAAATAGAGGAGGTTATGAATATTTGGTGAAAGATGCACGATCGATTCCATCCTGTATATGCCCTTTTATTCAAAAACTTGTTGCCGTTTTGTAGGTAGTGACATAATTTCATTTCTGTATAAATTTTGGGACTTCTGATCAAAAAACTATCACAAGTGGTTTTGACGATCCTTTCTTTACGTTAATCTAACACTACCTAAAGAATTCTGAAGAGACTGAAACAAGTGAAAATATTCAGGCTACATACTGGATGCATTGACGGTTCACAACCACAGTCTCTTAATATTTACCGAGTGTCTAAAGTTGTGTGTGGTCTAGCATTATGATGGTGAAAAACCATACTCTTCCTGTTGATAAATTCCGGTCGTTTTTAGAGTTCCAAGCCAAAATGGCAAAAACGGAATCCTTATACTTTCGTCATGCCTATCCAACCGTATGTCTCATGCATTTTATTTAAAAACTAGAAGATGAATATTGATGAAAATTATAGTATATGTGTCTTGTATAAGCCGCCACTTAGTTTGGTGGTTAAATAATAAAAATAAATATTTATAGGGGGGCACTCCATACATATAACAGAAGCTGAAAAAAATTTTTTCAGCAAACATCAACGATTGGCACATATTTTAACAGCTCTTTTAAAAAATTAAGATTTCTAATTAACGCTTTTGATTACGTGAATAATTTGTAAATAATCGCTCTGAGACTTGCAAAAATTGTGCCCCCCCCTCTATTTTCTAAGCCGTAAGTTCAAAAAATATGAAAAAAAATAACAGAGGTAACTCTTAATAAACACTCAACGAAAACTGTTTTGAACATGGTCAGATATACTGTTTTTGAGTTATTGTCGAAAAAATGCGCTTCTCAAGGAAAGGACGTAAATTCCATGAAGATACGCTCTTTTGCTGTAAGCTGGCACTTTATCTTACAATAGTTTAATAGTAATAGTCGACATATCTCATTGCTTTTTTAGTTATAGGCGACTAAAGTGCTTATAACTATTCTGTGCGAGAAACATGTAAAAAGTGTAACAACATACTTTTTCATCTGAAGTGCATTTCTTTGTAATAATGGCTTCGGCAACCCTATTATGAACATGGTTCGACATGCTCTTGGCCAGATTTTTTACATTTCTTGCTTGAACCTCATCAGCTGTTGGCAGTAGAGATCTGAATTGATGATTTTGCTCGGCGGTAAAATCTCATAATGGATAATCCCGTTCCAATCCCAGCATATACGTACCATCAACTTATTGCGAGTTACTCCAGGTTTGGTTATAGTCTGTGGAGCTTGCTTACCTTTTGAACATGATCTTTATGCATTTTCTTGTCGTAGGTAAACCATTTTTCATCACCAATCTTTTCAAAAACGATACTATTACATTACGTTTCAATAGTCAATCGCAAAGGAGTAAACGATTCATTATACATATTTCTTTCTGTGAGCTCATGTGGGACCCTAGTATCGAGTTTTTTTTTGTATCCAGTTTTTTTCAAATGTATCAAAACTGTTTTGTGGTCAATACTCAGCTTTTCAGCTATGTGATAAGAACTAATATGCCAATCATGCTCTATTTTTTCAAAATAGCATCGACTTTATCCGTAACAGGTCGACCAGAGCTAGCTTCATGTTTGACATCAGAATTACGGGACTTAAATGCTTGAACCAGTTTTGTGCTACTCTTACCGACATTGCATTAGGTTCATAAACATCACAAACTTTTTTTGCGGCTTGTATCGAACTTTTCTCTTTTTTATAATAAAACTTGCAAATGTATAAAGCTTTTATGTTCAATTCACTCATGTTGGTGGACAGAAAAACAATAGAAAAATGGCGAGACACCGTTTTGACTTATTATTTATCTTTTTTTTAATATCATTTATTTAATGGTATCAAAACTAACCAAATACAAACAGCATAACAAAAGTGATTTACTTTTTTTTTTACTTTTGATTTACTTTTGATTTTACTACAACTTTTTACTTATGAAATACGAAAAAACTTTTTCCCCGACATAATATTTATAGTATAAATTCATATTCATAGCATACAAAAATAAAATAAGATACATGGATAACAGCATCAACTTAACAAAATTCACAGGTAAGCCTCTGATTAATTCATCCGTAGATAATATAGAAGACGACGTCTCTCTGTCTAAATGACAGTCCATTTGTGTGCTTATAACTCAAAAACGCCTGTCTGATTTACCTAATAATATTTTAATATGGAAATATGTTATTTGACCAAGTTTTAGTACACATTAGCTTTTACTTGCAGCTTCACTCACATGAACATTGATACTGATTGGACATTTGGAAGAGGAATGTACAAGGAAGAAACAAAATTTACACTGGTTTGAAATTGGAATTGCAAGCAGGGCCACAGTCAGGATCACGAATGAAAGTGAGATTGTTTCATGAAAAATAATTAGCGGCTGTACATACATTTTCAGTGTATACATACCTCTGGGTCAATTTTATCATATTTAAATCGCAAATAAGAATAGAACCGAAATCAGAATCTAAATCAAAACCATAATTAGGATTGAGGGTGGGACTGGGACCAGATAATTTGTAAATCTGGTGATGGTGATAATTAGTGTATATAAAAATTTAACAGATGATCTTAAACATCATTTTTTTTTTGTTTTAACTGATTTTCACTAATTATTAATGATATCAACTGCCAACAGTTATATGAAACTCAAAGTAAGTGACTCACCGAACGGTTAAGCTTGACGTTGAGAATCGTATTGCTGTAGCTGTAGTTGCAAATCTCCGTTCCTTTTTTGTAGTGGCATACTATTAACTTTCTACAACATATAAAAAGTGAATATCAAGACATAATATACATGACAATATATAACATGAACATGAATAACATGACAGGTGTGGTATCACAAATTAGGACCTGCACGTTTAGTTCTGCAATATTTGCCCAGTAACAAAACCAGTCCAGAGAAATCATTACATAAATACATATAACTTATGCCGAATGCTGAAATCGGCCAGCATCAATGAGGATCCCACTCCTATCACAAAATCATAAAAATTCTAAGCTCATACAGAGCTATCAAAAAGAAAAAAATTAAAATATGCAAAAACATTAAATAATTTGATTTATGTAATTTAATTAAAAAAATATATATTTAATGCAAATTGCAAGTAGATTTTTCAAAATTCATACTAAAATGCTCACTAACTTGATATAGATATCACTGCACAGAATGCAAACTTTTCATGGCACATAGATAATGATTACCTACCACAGAGACAATATATTTTTATTCATAAATGACACTTTTTTATTATAACGTATCTGTCTTCAACAAGTAAAAATGCTCAGACCTATTGTTTTGTACCTAAGGACTTTTCAAATTTGATCATGTTTCCGGGAAAATTATTTGCAACCATGGCTTATAAATATAAACTTAAATAAAAGTAGATGAAAATAGTTAAAAGAATACCTGCTCCAAAATCTGCCTTGAAATGTTATTTGAATAATTTTGTCTTTATTATAAGCTTACATATTTAGATAAATCATAACCTAACACCATCATCACCTAAATAATATCAAAAACATTACAAACATTAAAAAACTTTCGCTGAGGCTTGAGTACCTCATTTATTCAACATTTTTATAGATGGGGAACGGTGTTAAAAACTGGATGCAATGTGTAACTTTTTAATAAAGTGATTATATTCTCTTTTCTCATGAAATAGTTGTTAACCACTGGCTTATGGAAGAAAAAAAGTGCTTTTCATAATAGATATTAGAAAAATTTGCAATGAAAAACACTTCTAAATAGTTTAGCTTACACTGTATAAGTAGTTTACTAAAATATTGAGAATACTGTAGATATTAACAAAAAGGTGTAAATTAAAAAAAAACAAGCTCTGAAAGTATTAAGCTACATTCTATACAATATTAAAAAAATTTTAAAAATTTCTGTTTATAAATTATTTGTAATTTTCATTAAAAATCATATTTTTCTATGTAAAATTTAAAAGAAGTGTATAGAAAACCTCATAATTTATAAAACCTCTTAACGAAATTTAAAATTCTTAGACTAATCCAAATTTTGCAGATTTCCAGGTTTATACCAATTCTGTATTTGCTCTAATGCAATACTGCAAATGCCTGTGTCACTATGATTTACAACACCAAGTAATTGTTAACATAAACATTGTCATGAGAATTTAAGTGTTTGATAATTGCGGAAGTGAATATAGAACAGAAACAGGAGTATGTGTATATGTATAGATATGCGTCGCCCTCATGGCGGGGGCGGGGGCGGAGGCGGGTCGGGAGCAGGGCCAGGGCCGCGCCGCAAATAGAACGGCGGGCGGCCGGGTGACAACACCGACCTCGGCGCAGCCAGAGTCACCACAGCCACGAGGCTGCTGCTGAACAGGCGGTCTACGAGGCAGGTGTCATGGCCCGAGCGGCTCGCGTAGATTTCTTCGATGCCGTCATCCGCCGTTAAAGCGTACAGGTGGTACCCGACGCTGCTGCCGGCTACCAGTGACCTGCACATGACCACCCCTCATGCTATGAAAACATGTCTTCCCATTACAAGAACTATCACATAAAGAAAAAATCTGATGCCAAAATTTTGTCAACCGCCTATATTAAGTAATCGATAAAATTTATTATTTTCAATAAGAAGTAAAATAAATATAAGGCAAGACAGTTGCTTTTAAGTTTTCAATATACATATCTAACTAAAAACAAAATTATTTTCAGATTTAAAACCTATCTAGGCATGCAATAAATACCTTGTTATTACTGTATAGTACAAAATAATAAAAAATTAAGATATATTCTAATAATAATGTAATTTAAAATAAAATCAGTACCTACAACATAACTTAAAATTTTTACTGATTCTAGGCTTGAGAACTATTGAATATTATTCAATCAATTTAAATCATAGTTTCATAATTACAAAAAACAAATCAGATGCAAATATAAGGTCGGAGAATTTTTGTTTAAATCTTTTATATATAAAAAATTGCAGTAAAATATCTGATTGTGCTGTTTGTATCTAGCTAGTTTTGATACCATCAAGTAGATGACATTTTAAAAAAGAAAAATAATAACTTTGTCCCACCATTTTTCTACTGTTTTTCTGTCCGACAAAACGAGTGAATGTAACATGATACATTTTGAAATTTTATTACAAAAAAAGGGAAAAATTATATACAAACCATGAAAAAAAATTGGTACAAGTAGTAAAAAACTGACAAGTGTTTTCAGTCTGGTAATTCTGATGTTAAAGATGAACCTCACTCTGGTCAACCTATTATGGATAACGTCAATCCATTTTGAAAAATGTAGAGTAAGATCGGCATGTTAGTTCTTAGGACATATCTGAAGACCTTGGATTGACCACAAAACAGTTTTGACCGATTTGAAAAAAGCTAGATATATAAAGAAACTCTGAACACAAAAGACTGAACACTGGTGATGACAAATGGATTACCTACAACAAGAATGTGCATAAAAAATCATGGTCAAAAGGCAAGCAGCTTCACAGATTAAAGCAAATTCTGAATGAACTCACAATAAGTTGTTGCTATATATATGGTGGGATTAAAAGGACATCATTCATTATGAGCTTTTATGCCGGACAAAACCATTAATTCGGATCTCTACTATCTACAGTTTATGAGGTTTAAACAAGAAGTAGAGAAAAAATAGCTGGCATTGAATAATAAAAAAGACTTTTTTTTTTCACATGATATGTCAAATCACACACATCTTTAGCCACTCAACCAATATTAAGAATTTAGTTGGGTCATATTTTTTAGTTGCATCCACCATATAGCCCTGACCTTGCACCCTCATATTTTCTCCTGTTTCGGTCTCTTCAGAAGACTTTAGGTAGTATTAGGTTCACATCAAGAAAGAACTGTTAAAACCACTTGTAGCAGTTTTTTGATCAGAAATCCCAAAATTTCTACAGCAATGGGATTATATCACTATCTACAAAACCACAAGAAGTATATATTATAATTAAATATAAATAAAATATGATGAAAATTATCTTGAATTTATATACAGAATACAAAAAAAAACCTTTTCCCCGACCTAATATGAGGGTGAATTACTCGTTATATACTTGCAGATAAAATATAACTGATAATACATACTAAACTAATTATTTTACATCATAAAACACCAAAAGTAAAAATATTCTGATTACAGCCTTTTAAATATTTTATCCTTTATGACATTATAATTGGCAATAAAGAACCTTCATATTTATGAAATTCATTACATAGTTTTAAAATTTACAGAACAGGTCATACTGGCACATTCATTTGAAAATTATGTCTTAATTTGTGATACGAGTGAAAAGATAATAATTTCATTCTTGGTAGTGTATTTGTGTAAACTAATAGTGTGCATTGAGAGAATATTATTAAAAAAAATAGTCAAAATTCAAAATCAACTATATCGTTAATTATTACTTAAATATTCAATAAAAAATATAATCTATTTCTAAAGTACACCATTTAATTGGTAAAAGTTTCAATTTTCAGCAATTTTCAAATTTCAACAATTTATACCAATTAAAAGCATAGAGATAGACAATGGATTTAAGGACTTTTATATTCAAAATAGATCAAAGATTATGAAAAAAATTATTTCCATGCAAAAAAATGGTTTTTGCACTTCTATTCTTTTAATTAATTTAAACAATAATATTGGATATTGACTGTCATGTTACACTTTTATAATAAGGAGAACCTACCTGATATGATATAAAAAAAATTAGTACTGCAAACATTTTTTCAAACAAATGAGCCAACATACCCCGCTCAATTAAAACTTCATACCATTTACTAAATCTTTGTGTACATATCACAGTGACAAGTTTTCAGAAGCAAAGATGTTTACCCTCTTTTTCTCTCCTAATGTTGAATATAACATCCTTTCATTTCAGAACTAGTCATCACTGTAAAAATACACAAAGATTAATAGTTTTTGGAAGAATATAATTCTGGTATGAAATGAAAAGATGAATGAACTTTATTTTCAATTAGAAGTTAAAATGGCTGATTGTAAATTGGAATAAGGTTCTTGTTAACTTTTAGTTAGTTTTAAACAATGTAAAGTGTGGTTTCAATTATTTTTTTAAGTTTATTAATTTTTGCATATGGTTACTAAATTCATATAAATATAACAAACTAAAATGATTCTTAAGTGACTGACATGTATTCATTACATAATTATAAATTTCAATGACTTATATATTGCATATGTTAGATGTGTGGAGAATATTCTGTAAGCCTGTCTCTGTATTTGTGTAAACTAATCTCCATAATGGCATTCGGTTTTTAATAAAGTATTGCGATAAACTTGAACTAACTTTAGGGTTTCTTTCATTTTTAATCATTGGCAAATAAAAAAGGTATATAAATTGAAAATGGATCTTGAGCATGATCTTCACAATAAACTGAAAGAAACAAATCTGCACGACTGCTTTATTAATGGAAGCTGACCAAATGATTATTAATTTGGCACATTCATCTGATTATTCAAATAAAAATATTATATGTACTAGACATGTTATAGTGAAACATTGTCATTTTTTTGTATTACTTTAATCTACTAAACCAATCCAATAAAGAGCAGGAAGGAAATCAGAACAAGAACAGAATACATTTTTATGTTCACAAGGGTAGAGCAGCGAACAGAAACTAATTGGCCTTACTTTTTCTATATGGTAAAAGTATTATATAAAATCATAACAAATTTTCTAACCCAATATTAGATAAAATTGTCAGTGTACAATAATGAAAAATTAATATACAATACAAGATAGAAAATATGAGATTTTTTCTTATATTTCAATAATTTTAATATTTTGAGATTTTTTTGTATCATCAATACCTAATTATATTAATTGAATTAAACTTTCATTGTTTATAAAATTATATTTACATATCTATAATGTTTGCTTTATATTCATAACACTACATACTTACCTATACAAATAACAAAATGAGCTGATTTTTAAAAGAATAACATATGGTATTTATAACATAAATTAAGTTTTAATTATTAATCCCTCAGAATTTGATTTAAATCATAAAGGAATAACGTTAATAGGAAATTCCATACTTCACGTTTATTAAAATTTTTAGATTTACTAGAGGACACAAGGAGTTTTGACAATTTGTGTTCAAATGATTAAATTTCAATTACTTTTTTATAAGCAATTTTTGCAATCAAACTTACATACCTACATTTTTTGGTGTCAAAGGATATTAAAAATAATTGTATTACTATCTATCATGTTAACTAATGAATTTTCATGGATTATAGATTAACTTTTACAAACAATGTAAGTATTTAATCAATTCAAAAAAGTTGTGTCCGATAATTCTAAGCAAAGAGCAATTTGCCAAGTGTTGATGTACAAGAAACTAAAAGTAATATTAAAAGTACAATACTATAAATAAACCTGCAGTTAGTTTTCTTTTTTTTTTCTGTAACAGAAATGAATTTGTCTTTAATATAAAATAAAACTAAACTTATAGGGCACAAAGAATTATTGCAGGACAAAGACAACTAATGCAAAGAGTACATTGATACAACTTAAAGTATTAATATGGTTATAGATTTCTCCTTGATACAAAGCATAAGCACGAAAACGGAATAGCACAAATTATAAAACAATGTCAAGAAGAACGTCGACGCAAACACTGCATTTAGAGGTCGGACTACGTCACTGGTAGCTTCTGTCGTAATGGCAAAGCATCTGATGCAATATTGTGACCTCCACACGCTCGTTCTCGACAAAACAAAGGACGAAAAGCGTCGCCGCAGCTATTTTTCAAAGAAACAAACTTACGTGCAGTCCTGGTTGAATTGGACGAACAGTCCTCCTGGGCTGGAGCCCTCTGTAGCTGGACTACTTCCCGTACTCATTGGTATGAGCCAAAATCCTTTCACTAAATATAAAAAACCACTACCAAACGCGACATCAACGCAATCTTGTTCGACTTTTCGTTTGTTTATCACGACAGTCACAAAATCAACGTAATCGGTCACAACATAAGCAAAAGCAAAATTTTTGACACAAAGAACGACCTTGCAGTGAACAACAAGCACACATCACCCGCACACATTCAAACTCTTGCATCTGGCATGAATCCCCACTACAAAGCCAATCAGCTGTAGCCAGGCACAGACAGTATAAAGCAAGCCTATAGAGAGTACAACATCAAAACCATAAACATGTGCTTCTATAATGAAATAAAAATCACGATATGGCGAGCTAAGAGTAAATATACCATAGAGACAACGTAAAATTTTTAAAACTGTTATTCATACATATGCTTTTTTTAAAACCTGCACCATCGTATATAACAAAGAGAGAAATATAGTATAATTATTTTGTATTCGGATATCAGCGAACACACTTGAAACGTCAAATGGTCCTTTTGGACTTGTTAAGTATGCAGTTAAATTAAAAAGTTTATCTTGTAATACATAATAATATTTATATATCTGGATTTAGTCACAAACAGAAAAATATTTAAAAAGTAAATACAACATTTAAAAATGGAATTCCTTGGCTATAGAACACAGTTTGTTGCATGTAACTGTCAATTGTTGCCATTGTGGTGTGATTTTGAAAATTGCGTGTCTTTATTACCAAGGACATAACTCATAAAAATTTTCGTGTCATGATTTATTACGATTTGAGCGTGCGTTAACTCAAAAACAGTGCCCGATCAATTCATTTCGACTTTTGGGGACGAAGCATCATCAAAAACCACTTTGTATTACTGGTTTAGTGAGTTTAATCGTGGACGGTCTATACTTAGAGACGAATTTAAAGAAACTCACTCTAAATCGGTTGTTGTACCATAAAATATAGATGGTGTGCGAGAACTATTAATGCAAGATCGCCATATTACATATGCAAGACAAAGGCGTCTCTGAGCATAAGTATGACAAGCGTGCATAAGATACTATACGAAGATTTGGCTGTAAAAAAAATTTGTTCGCGTTGGATTCCGTACAACTTGAGCATGGATCAAAGACAAGCTTGTGTCGATTGGTACACAAAACTGATAAAAAAATACAATCGTGATCCATCAAAAGCTATTTATAATATTTACACAGTTGATGGATTTTAGATCTATGCGTGTGACCCCGAAACTAAATAACAATCAACGATATGGATGTTCCAACAAAACTGATTCATGCCAAAAGCACTTTGAAGTAAATGGTTACCTGTTTTTTTGGTATAAATGGACATGTGGTTATAGTGCCACTAGAGAATTGTACAACGGTTGATTCGGAGTTGTACACGACCATTTGTTTGGCATAAATCTTCGAAGAAATAAGAAATAACAACCGACACCACAGAATCATTCTTCATCATGACAATGCTAGCTGTCGCACGTCGGCCAAAGTAATTCGATTTTGGAAGGTCACAAAAGATATAATTGACAAGTCATCCACCGTACAGCTCCGATTTGGTACCGATTGGCAGCGATTTCTATTAATTCCCAAGCATGAAGAATAAATAACGTGGCCCACATTTTACGAGCTGCAAAGTGACCGTTGATGCGTTCAAAATATACGTTTTGGAGATACTTCAATCAGAATGGAAAAAGTGCTATAAAAATTGGTTTCAACGTACATTCATCATCATAACGAATATTTTTTAAAAGTATAGAACCATATTAAATGATGAGATTCTATTTGATATTTCGAACACATAATTAGCAGCCCTCGTACTTATTATTTATGCTGCTGTTATATTTAATTTAGTTGTATGCAAATATATATCTTTTCTTTATGGTGGCGGTTGTGGTTCTCATCAATTTCTCGTATTTTCGAAGATACTTACGATATAAACCGTTGTACAACATTTGTCAGGGGAGTGCTTCTCATTATATTACTACCTCTTTTTTGTTTCATTACAGACATCATAAGAAAAATAAGTCAATTGGATATGAATGTATTACTGTTTTATTGCTCTTTCTATGCTATCTTTACTCTGAGATTGCGAGTAAAAACACAGAGTAAAGAGGATATGGTCCATTTTCTATATATGCAAAGGACAACCCTCAAATACTAAATATCGAAGCCAATGCTAGTCTTATTTTTTTTTTGTTCTAAATGGTGTAGTAACAGCAACTCACATACATAGGTAAATGCAAAGTATCCATGTCTAGAATAATAATAACATATTTTTGCCTATTGCAGTACAACGCACAAAACTTTGCCGCTGTGAATTTCGTCACAAAAGCGTTGCTATGGCGTAAAATGGGAACGCAGTGGAGAAGAAGGAAGGGTCGGGGAGCGTAATAACTGCACAGTATAACATTCGCAGCCAATTTAGAGGGGCAAAGTTTCATGCGTTGTACTGTCCTAGCGTTTACAAAATTCACCAAAACATCAAAAAACATAGAATAAGATACTGAAATATATAGACAACAAAGGTAAGATAAATTTAATTATTAAACTAAAGCATTTCAAAATACAATATTACAGCGTACTAATAAATTTAGTGGTCAAAGTGTTCCAGTATCTTTTTTTTTTATTTCCAAGGACGAGAATAATAAAGAATATTCTAACCCCGTATACTTATAGACATTGACATCGTTGTAGGTCGCACAAATTTTAGCAATGGGATGATGTATTCCTAGATTGTTCTCTAAGGTAGCAGATCGAATATTTTGACTAGTTGTTTGCGTGGATACTTATATGTACCAGATATCATAATAGTGCTTAATATTTTAATTCTTTACAAAGATTACAGGTTACAGTTTTGCGTAAAATAAAACATCTCCAACTTTCTGCAATTTTTGAGAGTAATGTTTAAAACAGTCTATTTATTGAATCCCATATACATGATTTAGGAACTTACGTAGGCTAAATGACCGGTAAAGGCCCATTATATGTTTTCTATTCTTATCCGTGTTTAACTTTGTTTAAAGTTAATAATATTTTCTTATATTTCTTAATATAAGAAATTATTACAAAGTATTTATGCGTGTATGGCTGCACATACATACATACACATGGAAAGTCATATGTATCAATAATAAAATAAAAAATAACACTGATACCATAAAAACTTCTTGGAATACAATCAATAGTGAAACCGGAAAACTCACAACTATCATACAGAATGTCAATTAAGAATTGATGGTAAAATTTAAAAACCAAGACAAAGAAAATGCATTTATGTTTGAAAAATTATTTACTAGCATTGCAGGTTCAACTACACAATCTCTAAAATCATTGCCCACTCTCTCTATAAACAGAACTTTTAAAATTTATTTAGGCTATTTTGTTTAATATAGTTGAAATATTTGATAAAAAAAAAAAATAATAGCATTTCAATTTTTAAGGTATATTAATTAATTCAAGAAAATTATTATTTTCGGCGATTTTCAATTTTTTAAAATTCTTAACAATTAATGGATTGAAGATACGATGATGGATGTGAAGACTTTTTTCATTCGAAATATTATGAAGAATATAAAAAAAAATTGATTGATTGCAATAAATGCATTTTTTCTAGGCTATATAGTTTTTGGTTGTTTAAACAATAACGTCAAAAGATATCAAGTGTCATCTTACACTTTTATAATCAGAAAGACCTTACGGACATTTAGAAAACAAATTACGAATTAAAATAATTTTGCAAACGAATGCGCCACTATGCTCTGGTCTAATTAGACAGAATCAATAATTTTGGGACCCACAAAAATATAATAAAATGTGAAAAATCTAACTTTTTTTATCTAAATGAAAAAAGAACTACTCTAAAAATTGTTGTATGTAGTGAACAATATACAAAGCCATTTATGGGGCTGAAATTTATTTATTTTTAGACGTGAATATGTCTATGTTTTCGATTTTAATGAGGTTAATTTTCTTGGCAGGAGCGTATTAACGCTATCTATTGGTGCAAAGTGAACGAAATTATCATCTACATTTTTAGTTTTTATGATTTATGTTTTTTTTTTATTTGACAGTGTATGATATTATTAAATATTTTTATGGCCACTATTTTTTTCCATGAGTTGTTTTATGTATCTTTGGATTTCAATTACGCATACAAGCCAATTTATTACTCTCATGTTTACAAAACTAATTTGGTGATATGTATAGTATACATATGGTGGAAGATTCCGATAGCGGGATGAAAAGAAAAACATTGAATTTCGTTAAATCTGTATTTAATTTATAGCTAATATTATTATTTGTGCATTGATCTATAAAAAAGAGAAGATGCACGGTCCCGCTCTCAAAAACGGCCGTAATAAATGAGTGCTAAAATAGATAATTTAATACTCATTATATTCAGTGTAGTTTTGTCGCACTTTCCGTTACGAAATCGAAGTGTTCAGTCATAAAATGAAAAAATAACTCCTAAAAAGCTATGAAAAAGTATGGAATTTATTTTCAATAAGCAAAATTTAGTTTATTTATAATAGGTGCTCAATCCTGTATTATAACGAGTACCTATTCGGTGAGTATTTTGTATTTCTTCTTTTAAAGTAACACCAAAAAGAGAAATGTAAACAGATTTAAAAGAAATGCATCTAAGCAACACTGGTATCGTATTTCTTGCATTGTCACATTATTCCGTCACGTAACAATAGACACTTCTTATACTACTGGAGTCGCCTTTTTTATTTGTTTTATATTAATACAAATTATAAAATTACCTCTAAAAGTTAATTGTATAATAGATTAAATCTATTTAAAAAAAATGTATATTTGAATTTGTCTTTTAGAAAATTAGATATAAGTATTATGTTCATCAAAAATATGTTAAAGTTTAATTAATCGTTATCTTATTTTATTATATAATTAGTTAGAAAGTTTTATGTTACTGTAATCTATAAACTTTGAAAATGGATAAGAAAATTATTCAATTCTTTTATGTATATTTTCACTGAAATTATGAAATTAAAGGTACATATTAATTTCAATCTTAGTTAATTACTACATTAAGCTTTATTATGAAGAAAAATGTACTATAATCATTTTCAAACATTCTACCAAAATACAACGATAAAGATTCAAAATAACATTAAACCACTCCACTGACGTTTTGTTTTAAAAGAGCACGTGTAAATTATAAAAAAAGTGGTCTAAAACGTGTTGTACTGTGCTCATTAAGGGTTCGGAAGCCATTATAACAAAGAAATGCACTACAGATGAAAAAAAGTACGTTGTTATACTTTTTCCATGTTTTCCGTGCAGAATAATTATAAGCACATTAGTCGTCTATAACTAAAAAAACAGTAGGTATTTCAACTATTAGTATTAAACTAGTGCAAACTAAAGTGTATCAGCAAAAGAGCGTATCTTCATGGCACTTGCGTACTTTTGTTGAGAAGCGCAGTTTTTCGGCAATAATTCAAAAGCAGTATATCCGAGCTTGTTCAAAACAATTTTCGTTAAAATTATTTATTAAGCATTACCTCCGTTATTTTTTAATATTTTTCGGACTTACGGTTTAGAAAATAGAGGGGGGGGAGCACAATTTCACCAAGTATCGGAGCGATTATGTTCAAATTATTCACGTAATCAGAAAAGTTGCTTAGAAACCATAATGTTTTTAAGAGAGCTGTCTATATATATGTCAATCGTTGATGTTTGCTGAAAATTTTTTTTTGAGCTTCTGCTACATGTATGGGTGCCCCCCCCCCCCCCCGAAATATTTATTTTTATTATTTTACCACCATACTATACAAATACATAAATATAAGCTTATACAAGACATCTATACTATAAATTTCATCAATATATGTTTTGCAGTTTTTAAATAAAATGCCTGTGACATATGGACGGATGGACGGACGGATATATCGAAATTATAAATATTCTATTTTTGCAAGTTTTTGTCTAAACGCTAAAAATAGGACTTATTTTCTTCCAATAACGAAATAACTGATACTTGTTCTCTTTTCATTTAAAAATGAACCTTACTTTATAACATTTCAGTTGAAATGTCCGAGACAAATAATGTTTTGTCTCTTTTTTTGTCAATGCAAAATGGTATCGTAAATTGTGAGACAAAGACGTTATGTACACTGAGCCATTTTTCGCCTTCTAAATAGTAAATGACTGTGCATTCTTATTCTATTTTTTATACATCTATGATTTACAATCATTATTTTAAATAAAAATCAGCTGTTCTGCGTACAGTTACAAACGTCACATTCAATCGATAAAATGAAATGTTAATTGTAGATATCTATGACTATTATGTTTTTTGCACACGTTTGGGTATTTTTATATTTCTAAAAACAATAACATTTTGGTTTGAGCGGTGGTAATTTAGTAGTTAAGAGCATCGGTTTGTACAAGAAAATACCGGGTCCAATCGGGAGCACAGTCGTAATACTGACTACTCATTTAAATATCAACCTGTTTCGTTATATTTCATACTTTTCGTATCATCGACCTATGCTTGTTAAACTCAGTTCTAAACATTAATTCGTATTTTTCTTCCAGTAGCCCGAATATCCTTTCACACATAGACAAATATATGTAACACTTACTGATGTTCGAAAGATGCAGCCAACCAGAGTTTTTTTCAAGCGAATGTGAATGAATTTTTTCACGTCGGTTTCTATAATTAGCATACCTAAAACGCCGTTAAATAAATACAATCAAAATATTTGTTAGTATTTTTAATTAATGCATTAGAAGGTTAAAAGCATGTGTATTAATGAGCGTGTAATCGGATATGTCCGCTGAATACTGCAATCTTATATCTCGTGTTTGCATCGTTAATTGTACTCATCATTGGATAGTTCTCGACTTCATTTTGGCGTCGAGGTTGTATTTTTATTAGACTTCATGAACAGTTTGCACAAGCCTATTTTTTGTATCATCACATTTTCGCATTCGCCTATGCACTCAAAGCAATTTTGAATTCGAGTTGAAAACTTTCGGTGTTTTGAATGTTGGCAATTGTTGGAAAGACTTTGACTTCATCATATAAGACTTCGCTAGCTTTATATTAACAATCTATATTAAATAAAATTCATTCTCTCTAAACATGTGGCGATCACCGCGGTTTTTGCTGAATTGTTGGACAACAGTGTACCTACAACATTGCACAACAGATACATTGTAGATTTCTGAGATATCATTGAATATCTGCCGGTTAGTCGTCATAATGAAGTTCATATAGCTTTTCGTGAAATCATCGGGCTTATCTTGATCTATCTCTGGTGAAAACACTTCTAAAAAAAAGAGTTCATCATAAAGATACCTTCTCTTTTCATAAAATCGGCTAATCCTTGCTCTCTTAAGTTCCTCTACTTGATTATAAATTGGCCCATTTTGAGCTTATTACCATTTCGAATGCGTAATTTTTATTAAAATCCCTAAGTTCATCACTACTGAACCTTTTATTTTAATACAAGCGTAGCTGCCTGCGTGATGGGCTCTTGTTGCTTATTAAAACAGTGCAATTTTTATTTGTGAGAGATATTATAAGTCGAAATATAGACGATTGACAATATTTTCTAAGTTTTCTTACATGTCGGACATTTTGCCTTTATGTGTACTTTTTGATGAGGAAGTTTTTTTATATAATCTATTTTAGTATTTTGTTCCGACTTCGTCCGCATTTTGTCCTATTGAATGAACGACTGCACTGAAAACCTCTTTCATTAGATAGCTTGATTCAATAGAAAGCTATACTATCTCAAAATAATATAATTTTATGGCTTTGTCCTTATATAATGGACAGACGCAATCCTTGAAGAGTCATTATAGTGTTGCCAGCCTTTTGGGTAAGAATTGGATATCTGATGGGAGGTGGAGTGGGGTGATGGAAGTGGAACGGGCCAACGAAACTCTCACTCACTGGTAAAGAAACAGTGGAAGCTGTTAATTTCCGTCTGTATTCTTGAAAAGTTTTATTTCAGTTATAATAACAAAACGCTATTCATAATAGACTCGAAACAATATTCAGTATTTTAGCATTATTAAAAATTGAAGATAGGAATGTATATTTTTGATACCTACGAATGTATATTTTTTAATTTTATAAGCCAAATACATTATGATAGTTTTAGGATAATATTCACAAGTGCGTATTCGATCAGATTAAGGGCATTCACTTAATTTAGAACGTACAAATAGGACTTTGTCCGGTCTACCACATTTCGAGCATTCTCAAAACTATATTTTTCATAATGTTATTTTTTTAATAACTTCAAAAATATCAAATTGATTATTACGAAGATGTAAACAACTGCAATCTATACTACTATTGCAAACGCGACAAACGTTGCAAAAGCGACAAAAGCCTCTATTGGTGGATTCAGCAAATGCTTTTTCTATATACTATTTAGTACATAGTACATTGTATATAGAAACGTCAAATTTAATGACTATGATATTTTTCATTAAGTTTGATATTTCAAGTTTTTCGTTTCATCATTATGTGGTTGTCTATTGCTTAGTGCAAAATTAAGAATAAGTGTAATTCAAGCTGCAAGTGACTTACATATATATTGATGCGCCCGTCAAATACCACAGAATTTGATTTCAGTGTCACCTATAACACACAATCCTGACTATTACAAATAAAATAACTATGAATTATTTTAAGAAGGTCAATTGTTCATGAACTTTCATAGGATCATAATGCTCAGTTATTCATTTAAAAAAATATGGAAGAGTGGTAGGCGATAAAATTTTATGGTTCTATGTTTCTGATGTGTAAAAAAAATTCGTGAAAGTAATTACAAAAATGTATTTTGGAATCCAACCGCAGTGCCATTCATCGGGCCCAATTATGAATTTAAACTATCCAAAGACCTAGTCAAACTAACAAAAAATTTTATCGTCATCGGACCAATTGCTTCGAATGAGTTTAGTAACTAACGCACGCACAAAAGGATTTTATAATTATATAAAGTCATAAATCTGTAGCATCTTCTGTACACATTTTCTTTTTGTTATATTATGTGATTAGTATTCCTTTTACGACTCACTGACCCCAATTCTATTATTTTTTAAATGTTATCTGTCTGTGTGTATTTTTAGTAGATTTAAAAAAATCTAACTATTGTATTTGTTCTCATGATGCAACTTTTGAAAAATTTTGCTCTTTTCCGACTTAACTCGACGAGCTGAGTCAGAAAATACATATGGGCCAAAAGTTTATATATGTATGTATATGACATGTCCCGCGTAATATCGTTTAAATATATGATAGTGTCTACAATTATTATTTAGATATCTTAATGAAATTCAACAAACATGTTTTATAGACGACTACAAGGGTCGAATTCAAATTTGAGCCAAACCGGTTGACTAGTTTAGAAATTACATCATTTTAAAAATTTTAAAATCCAAAAATTACATATATCTTATGAATTGCTACATATGAAAATAAAATGAAGTCTACTTCCATTTCGGCTGCCGAATGGCCTTTTTATAGCACAATGACCGTTTAAAAGGTCGTTATGAAAATAAGAACACATAATTGCGCAAATAAATAGTTAAGTGATTGTACATGATTTAAATAAAGATTATATCTGTTTGTTTATCCAGGCTAATCTCCGAGACGACAACTGATTTTAATCAAAATTTGAGTAAAAACATATAATCTTCTGCGATAAGAAATAAAGATATTTTTTATTTACCTATCATTAATATTCTAATATATGATACTAACTATATATACGATATGTTTGTAAGTTTTGTCATAAATATTCTGATATGGTGTGATTTAAGTTTTTTGTGAACTAGATTTAAGCCAAAACATTAATTTGTCTGCCTGTCTGCATGTTCGTCTGTTCACAAAAAACTGGTGCACGGAATTGTATGGCACTTTTCACATGTGTCTTGCTGGAGGTCTAACGTACAAAATAGTGCACGTTTTATTTACTATATGTCTACGCGAATGAAGTCACGGGTGAAAGATAGTTCTTAATGAATTTCGTATACTTGTGTATGTAATATACCGCAAAATCCAATGAAATCGGACAATTGGATTGAGTGGCAGTGCCATTGGAATAAAATTGGTAATTGTTAAAAATATTTTCCAAATAACTTTTAAGGAAATCAGTCAATGAGAATTTTACTCAAAATATTTGTTTTTGATACATTGAAAGTTGAGGTCCATCGATTACACTTGCATAACAATTTTTGCTTTAATTTATGAACTTTATTACTTTAGTTACCGTTTAATTTACTACGTTGATTACAAAGATAATCGACTTTAATAAAGAAAAAAATCCCGGGCACTCGGGGACTGCCGCGATAAAGCTATTGCATAGCATTTTTTATCAACTTATGCAATGATAATTATTTATTTATTTAAGCACTATTTTTTTTTCTTTGATATATATCAAGTTTTTCATCACTCTCTTCATTACTAAATGCACTTTGTTTATTTACATTTAAAACAATTTACATACAAATTTTACGCGTATGGCTATTCACCAGCAACTGCTATTCACTGTTGTACATAGGTACACCTACGTATACATATATACCTACATGTATACTTACGGGGCACATGCGGTGAGTGTGGCATTATAAAGACATGATAGATACCTATACACCTATATACTTTCTCACAAACAGCTGCTTACGTATTTGTCCGATTTCGGAGCAGCTCGTCTCGATTCGTGCGAGCTTCGTACAGTCGTACCATATACATACACGTTAAGCGAACGTTCAGCCGAGCTACATGATAGGCGGAGTGGAGGTGTTAGGTTTTTTTTTCGTTACGGAATTTCTTGATTCGGTCGCCGCGCTCAAAACCCGCGATAAAAGCTATACAATAGCTTAAAAATATTTTTGACTCTTACAGTTATTATATAAAGGAAAGTTTAAGGTTTTTCCTTAATGAGTGTCATGTAATAAGACGAAATACAAATGCAATAATTATGAACTACAAATGTATCATATTATAAGTAATCAAACGTAAACGTGTAAACATACGAAGTACACTCTATAGCGCTTAGTAACACGATGCGCGCGCTCAAACCGGCCCAACCCGTCGTCCGAGGCTCACACGTGGCCGAACGTCGGCAGAGAATATTCATATTAATGGCAGTCAGTATTTAGCAAGTCCGCCGCGGGTCTGAACGTCCGCGCGCGGTTAATGACCGGATGCGCGGCTTTAGAAGTTTAGGTATTTTGTTATAAAAAGTTACGATTACTACATTAACGTTTTTGAAACTAAGAATGTGTGTGATTAATATTGAAGTGCTACATAACAATACCTTTCATTGATATCGAATATGCAAACACAGCTGTAGCTCTAAATTTAAATTTAAATTTGTAATGTTAATTAGCTTTTCTTTCGGTGCATTTTTTATGAATGCTTGTGTACAAAAAAGCCGTTAACCAGTGTCGATTACTATTGGGATGGGGAAGGATTTCAATCGTCGAGCCATAGTACGGTCAGGCTACAAATTAAAAAAAAATGTTTTATGATTTTTTTTTTGAATTATTGAATAACGTGAATTATTGAATTTTGGAATTACTTGGATATTATTATAAACTATGGAAATACGATAAAGAGAGAAAATGTTCATATTGTATTTTATACAAATTGCTAATTTATTCTTATTTCGACCAAAAGTATTTACCAAGTTTTATGAATTTTGAAAATAAAAAATATATTTATGGTCGGATATTATTTACCAGGTATTTTTTTTTTCAACTTTGATCATATTGCAAGTTTATTTTTATATCGAATATTTGTCCACGGAAGTTTTACGTTTTGTGACGGTTTTTACCATCTCCAAGATTCGATCGTCCAGCGCAAAGATTGTGCCTCATTGTCATATATGGCAGCCTCCGCGTTTTCAAGCGTAGCCGTCAGCTGTCAGCTCAGATTTATCTCGGCACAACCTTAATATTCCCTCGCATGTGGTTTTGTGGACTTTCAGAGTTGCTAAGTTAGCACTATGAACTCTGAGAACGCTTTTACGTAGTGGTCTCGTAATCGCCTTATAGGAACCGGGGCCGGTGGATCGACCTCCCCTTTTTGGGCTCTTGTTGGTCCGGTTTTAAGGTCTATTGGCACTGTTGGCTTTTTCCTTTTCGCTTAGGATGTACTTACTCCCTGCAATTTTGTTCCGGGCAAGCTTTTTGCGGTTCTTCCTAATGCCTCCAGGAATGCACGATCATTAGAGTCGGAGTTTTCTTTGTGAGCTCTCTGCCTGTTGTTCCTCAATTCCACTTTCTTGTCTTCGGTTGTGCATTACTGGAGACTTTCGGAACCTGACAAACCTTCGCTTGTTATGGGATGCCCTCAGGTATTTTTACGTATTGACTATATTGGCGATGTTTGTTGGATCACGTTGCTGGAGGTTATTTAAGTTTTAACCTCGATCTTCATACACCACGATCTCGTAAACCTTGGATGCTTTGATTCATCCCAGTCGATCCACGACTTCTCCAGTCTCGAAGGACATCCACATCGAATTATAGTGCGAGGTGTGATCACCCCCTTCAAACCCGGGCCGCCAAAAAATGACAGCTACGAGCATGCCTGAGAGAAGGGTAATTTCTTCTCCCAGTAGAATAGCAGGATCGTTTTATTTTTTATTCTAACTATCTTGCGCTTTTTGCCCCCGACTTTCACTAGGGACAGTGCATCGAAGACTTTGCGCTTCATGCTCGTTTTGAAAGTGCTGCCGTTTAGGAGAACCGCTAGTCCGGGAGAGATTGCCATTGAGCGAATTCCCATTGTGCAGCAGAAACTTATTCTGAGTCTTTTGGTATTGCAATCTGTAAAAAGAGCTACAAGTTTAAGTCTAAGTCCAGGCTTAGGCTTCAGAATTTCTTCTATTATTCTAATAGTTGTTGGAATAGCCTGGATCGATTCGGTACGTCCTTCTGGAGGCGCTTGTGCCCGGGACTGATTTACGTTTTGTGGGTTTAATTGTGAATTAATGTGTGTAAATGAGCGTGTCTGACGACCGCTGTTTTTATTGGTCGTGATACGAATGATGACTTATGCGTACTCGAGAAATAGTAACCTTTTTAATTTGTGGGATTAGCGTTAATATGAGGTACAGCTTCCTGGGTCAAATCTTGTTCTATTTTATGTCCAAGTTAAAGGCGAACTGCAAGGAAACGAGGGTACTCCAGTAGTATGTGCCATACGGTTTCTTCGACTTCTGCGTTGCATTCGCAGCCAGGGTTGTTTTTGAAACGAAACCTGTGTGGGTAAGACGCTATCCTACCGAGCTCTGTCAGGACTTGCACCTCTGTGGGTGTCAATATACTGCTCCTCACGGCGCGGAACGCTTCTTTCACGTTTGGGAGGAATCGTCTAGTTACTTCCGTGGTGCTTGACGATTGATATCTGTCCTGCCACTTGAGGACAGACTCGTCTCGAATCCTTTTTTTGACATAGGACAGGGGGACCTTGTCGTAGTCCGGTGGCATGTCGGAGTGCAGAGCTGCTGATTTAGCGAGCTCGTCAGCTCTTTCGTTTCCTGCCGTGCCTATGTGAGCCTTCAACCAGAATAATCCAATCCAGGATGGAGCCAATGGAAAGAAAGACAGGTGTAAAATGGTACGTAAAGATTTTTAAAAGGTTGTTAAATGTATCTGTACTCAACGTTTATGTTTTGTTCCACAACAGTCAAATCAAAACAATTGATGAGACAAAATATATGACGCATAGAGAGAGGCTCGATATCACATTGCAATATCGCTGATAAAGCGGCACTTGCCTCCCGCGCTGGTTAGCATTCTGATATTGCAGCCACAATTACGACTAGACAGGACTCAACAGCATTTGCCTATTCGTGAGAGTCGTTCGCAGTGTGATGTGCTTAAATATGGCAAAGAACGTAGGACAATAATCAAGTGTTCTGTATACCATACTGTATTTCGATTTGCAGAATCTAACTGTAAATCGAAAAAAAAATACAGTAATACGATAATTATCAACATTTCAGTTGATTTTATAAAGTTTTTGGTGAGGACGTGCTTTGCGACGAAACATCCAGTGCAGTTGTGCGTTCGAAGGGAGGAATTTGTTTTTTGGGTGCTCGTTCGAAATTTACAAAGTTTCAACATAATCTGACCGTTTAAAGTGGGTCAAAATCGAGTTTAAAGGAGTCGGTTACAAACAAACATACATACATACAGGTGAAGCTAATAAAAGCGTATTAAAAATAAGAAAGTAAATGTGATCATATTATCATTAAAAAATATATCAAGGATTCAGTATTATTTAATCCTCTGGAAATATATAAAATACATCGTTCAACATTTTAAATTTGAAAAATAAAAGTAGACCTTTTACTCGGTAATAGGGCTTTTTTTGGTGATTAACCGCATAAGAAACTTTTACAACAACTGTTTGTTTTTCTATTAAACGCAAGGCAGAATGACATAAAATTAGTTATTGTTTTTATTATAGATTATTTTTCAACAATTTCGTTGGTTTCTCTAAAAAAATTAATTTTGCGTATCTTTAGGGGTTTAGTGGTTAAAATAAATTGGTTTTACTTACTGCCCTTAATTTAAACAATACTCTGTATGACATTTAAATGTCAGCTAAAGGCGGAAACATACTTACGTGTCGTGGCGTGTCGTGGCGCGCCAGGAGCATATCGGTTTCATACATTTAATATGGTTAGGGACATATTTGCGTGTCGTGTCGTGACGCAAAGCGTTCTGTCGTGGCGCGGACTGCTCGCCACCGATGCGCCAGAGCGGTGGTGGGGGTTATGGCGCGACACGGCACAACAGACAAATGTGTTTCTATACGGCGCGTGGCTCGTGGCGCAAACATCTAGCGGGTTTAAATTTTAATTTAAAATGACTGACGATCTCATAGAACTCGTACGCCAAAGAAAAGTTATATATGATTCTAAGTGTAAAGATTACAAGGATCATTTCATGAGAAATGCTGCTTGGGAAGAAATCGCTGAAATCTTAGAACAACCAGGTAAGTCAATAAAGTTGTATTTTACTTTATTATTTATTTGAAAAGAGATAATGAATAAATATACAAAATTAACAATTAATACTATTTAAAATTTTGTCTACCTCGGCGAATAATTTCTATTTGCCATGGTACTCTCCCTTCTGGACTAATAAAATACTCTTTGTATTTCTCTCTGACATAAACAGCGTTTTTGATGGGTTTCTTGGTAAAGATTCAATATTAATTAGACAGTCGATGTTGCTGCTATGGTCAGTAGAATCCATCAAATTTTCTTCAGGGAGCAATGTTTCTGTTCTTAAAAATTATGTAAGCAGCAGGCAGCTAGCACAATCTTGTCTACCATGTCCGGTTGGACTTGCATAGGTCCATGAAATACAATCGAGCCCGTAAAATACCAAACGCATTTTCTACACACCGGCGTGCACGTGATAAGCGGTAATTAAATATTTTATTTGCATCATTGTTAACTAGCTTGTCTTTGTGATAAGGTTTTAACAAATATGGTTTCAACGGGAATGCTGCATCAGCAACAATAGTGTATGGCATAGGTTGTGAGTTTACACTCAGTGGTTCATCCTGTGGTACATTTAATGCTTTTTGCTCAAATAATTTTCCCATCAAAGATTTCTCGTATATGCCACCGTCACTGTTTCGACCATACGCACCTACGTCAATCATGATAAATTTGTATTGAGCATCAACTAATGCAAGTAAAACTATGGAGTGTTCTTGTTTATAGTTATAGAAAGTAGAACCTGCGTTTATAGGACAAATTATGTTAACGTGTTTGCCATCTAATGCTCCAATACAATTTGGAAAATGCCAAAATTGTTTAAAGTTATTTGCAATATCTTTCCACATTTGTTCAGAAGGTGTAGGCATTACAATAGGTGCCATATTTTTCCAAATGGCTTCACACACTTCTTGTACTATAACTCTCACAGTAGAAAATCCCATTCGATAGTTGAAGGCCAATGATCGAAAAGTGTTTCCAGTAGCTAAAAATCTGAAAAGAAATAAACAATTATTATTATTGTTACAGTAAATAAATGCAAGGATGACTGGGCAAAACTAAGGAATGCTTTCGCCAGCGCTTTGAAGCGACGAAGGAATAAGAAAAGTGGGCAGGCTGCGGCGGCGTTGGTGCCCTGGAAATATGAAGAAAGCTTGAGTTTTCTTCTTCCTTATATGGAATGTAGAAGTACAAAACAAATGTGACAACTACACCAGAATCACCACCCACAGAAGAGTCTCGACGAAAGTCTTCCAGAAAGTCCCAGTACTTCACGCAGTCAATCACAATCCAGTTCCTCACGTGGAAAACCTAATAAAGAACCCAAATTACAAGAGTTGTATGATTTGATGAAATCTTCCCAAGATTTAAGACGTCAGAAGCAAAAATTTTAGACAAGACATGGACGAAACTGATCTATTTTTCCTTAGCATGAGTAAAGAATTAAAAGCGCTGCCAAAACTTGAACAAACAAAAATAAAATTAGACTTGCACACGCTATTTCCCAAGCATTAATACGGCAATTGGAACACAGAGACAAAATTTTAAAACGCCTATAAAAATAACAACTCAAAGATTCATCCAATCAACTCCACAACATCAGTCCTCAACATACATCCAAACTACTGCAAACGCTGAATTACCAATATACAACCAGTCACCCTCACACGATCAGTCACCCACATCGAGTTATCAATTCCTACTACATCTCGCGCACAAAATCATGCTGATTCTTCAACATACATCCAAACTACTGCAGACGTTCATCAATCACTAACATGCACCCAGTCACCTATACACGCTCAGTCACCCACATATATCCAGTCATCATCATTTCCATCCGGATCACACTCAAAACCTGTTGTTTCAGATAACATGAAAGCATACTATGACAGTATAAATTTTGAAGATGAATAAATTCAAAATAATGGTTAAACTAATGATTTAATGATAAACAGATAATTTTTTAACTAATAAATAAGACAGCAGGTTGTGATTACTTAAACGTTGATTTCATATAAGTTAGTTTCATGATAAATGATTGTTAACCTAACTCGTGCAACAGCACAGTCAATTATATTTTTCAAAGAAAATAAAACTTACCTTAAACATAACGCAAGTCTTTCTTTAGTACCTATGGGTTCACGAAATTTCGTATGTACTTTTTTTATGTCTCCTTCAATCAGCGAATGGATTTCCTCATATTGTGCTTGGTTCATCCTAAAGTACTGATGAAATTTCTCATCGTCACTCTCCAGTTCTCTAACAAGACGATGAAATTCACCTTTGTCTTGTCTCCCTCTGTTTATAGGGTGAACCCAGTATCTTCTTTTCTTTTTTGCTCTTAAGAGTTTCATTGCTAAGAAATTGAAGGTCTTCATCAAAATCACTATCCGAATCAGAAGAAAACATTATTTATGTTTGAACGCTGCAAAGGTTCGTCAAGTACTGTTCAGAAATAACGCCAGAGTACGCCACGACACGACACTTTAGTGTGCACACTCACCGTCACGACAGTAATCGTCACGACACGCCACGACACATAAATATGTTTCCGCCTTAACTCTGCATTGAAATATCATGCACTGAGCATATTGGTTCAATACTCTGTCTGCTCTGTGGTATTGGGGTAAAAATGGGGCGAAAAATTCCTGGGAAAAAACATCGAGGTGTTAAAGATCCTTTGAAGCAGCAAGCTCAGCGGTTATTGAGGTATATGCAAATATTCTTTTTGCGTTTTTCAACGTAGGTTTTCATGGCTGAAATACTGAACGATGGATGAAACTGTGAACATCAAATATCATCACTTATGGTAAATTTTACTTCGTGTAAGAGTCCTTAGGGGCATAGGTTTTAACTTGAAATCGCTGTTACAAAATTTCTTATAAGGGCTCGTATTTTCATTCAAATAATAACATGTAACCTACCGATGACCTTCGGTTCTGCATCACTTCAAATCTCCAACCAACAAATTGAATTTCGATTCGAAGGGATTGACATATCCGACGTCTAAGTGACTGGTGTTTTTATTGTCTTATCTGCGCTATTAATTTGTTTCTTAATATTCATTACATTATCAGGAGTCGATAAACAAACATGTTCAACACTGACCACAGGAATCTTAGTCATTACTACCACCGCAAGCGCAACCACAAAGACAAAAATACCAGTGTGTCATGGAGAATCAGAAATTCACTGGCAGCAATAAACAGCTAGCTGATTGACATGCTTAATAATAGTCAATTTAATTAACATCAAAACATTGTTTAAGTTGTTACTGGCACACATTCGTCACTGCAAATTTCTAAATGTTAATTTGGTTATTGTGCCGTGTTATTTTTACATTTTAGAATTTCTTGTTATTTCAAAACATTTAATATCAACCCTTTGTTGCATATATGTTAAGCATAAAAATTCGGTTATTACTAAATTTGGACTAGTTTCTATTAAAGGTTTGGTAAATTTTGATCTCAATTTTATTTATTAGTGCTGAAATATATTCTTTATATGTAGTTTTAAACCAATTTCTAGTTTCATCAATGTTTATAATTTGCAAATTAATTAATTATGCACTTTTGATATGTTCTCGTTTAATTTATTCTTATTGCCACAAAATGTATTAAAAGCTTTATCAATATTATGTTTATTATGTATTTTGTAATTTTATCTGATATTGTACCTTATTAGGTGCATTACAAATTAAACATGGCTGGTTTAATATATTTATTAATCCAGCCATATTTAATTTGGTTCACTATTTATATTGAATTAATATTTTTGTAATATATATTTTTTTATTAATAGCTTAGCTATGCTGCATTTATGATTTTATTTGTCTTGTTTATAGCTCCATTACAATGGGTTTGTTTTTTCAAAAGTAGCAGAGCCGACTCTTATAAAAAAATATTTGAAACAGTGATTGAATCTTTAAAAATAACAGATTTCAAAATGCTCTATAAATTGTATATATTTACTTGGACTAATTTTAAAACAATATGGGTGTCTATTCAGAAAAAAAAGAGGGAATTTTCACTAAGATTTGATGGGCTTTGCACGAAATTATCAGGAGAATTATAATATATATGTAAACAAAAATTCGTTTAACTTATAAAATATGTCTAGCAGAAATTAAAGAATATTTTTGAGAGTTACGGTTGATTTTAGTGGATTTAAATCACATTTAAGTGCCTTTATGAAGAACAAGTGTTGTCATCAGTAACATCTGCAATTGACCCATTTGAGTAATGATTTTGACAAAGTTTGGTCCATTAATAATGGAATGCATTATTGCACCATATTTGTCAAGGGTAATAATGCTTCTAAACATATTTATAAGTTTGTTGCCTTTTTGTATACCAATAATTTAAAACTTTGTGATTTTTTGATTTTTCTGTTGACTGTAAAAGATTACTGTAATTACATTATT
The DNA here is from genome assembly GCA_005406025.1 of Eumeta japonica. Taxonomy (NCBI): domain Eukaryota; kingdom Metazoa; phylum Arthropoda; class Insecta; order Lepidoptera; family Psychidae; genus Eumeta; species Eumeta japonica. The sequence continues at coordinate 67,142 of BGZK01001003.1, forward strand.
TATGATGCATCTAAGAGCTGTTGCAAAGAAAATTATTACTAATTTCATGGTATTAATTTTGTGAATTTTACATTTGCTTCAGATTAAAATCTCAAATAAATGCTCCACCGACAGACCCCGACGACCAGCCCATTCCCAAAAGTTTGACGAGGTTATTTGCTAACACAAAGCGCCAGGATCGGCGGAATCATGAGCGTACGAGTGGGCATGCGGCCCAGTCTGTGTGCGGGCTGGTGCGCATGGCAGGCGAAGATGCGCGTGCCTTCTCACGACGTATCAGTGCAGCCACGCGCCTGTTGATGCACCCGCCCTCCACTTACCCGGTACGTTTGTCACAATTACATTATTTGTTTTATAGAGCGATGTTAGCTCAATGGTTAAGGGCGTCGCCTTTGCATCAGAAGGTGTAGTTTTTGATTCTAATCAAGGAAAAATTGTCCAATGAGGTTTTAGCTTATCAAATTAAATCACTTGGTCCATGTTTCTGAGAGCATGTTAGCTGTCAATCCCGGGCATTGCCATCACATCAATGACAAAAGATTGTTAGCAGCCCCCGGGCTGCAACTGGCCAGCTTGAATGATTTAAGGTCCAAGCCTGTCAATCTGAAATAAAAAGATTGTAGGGGAGTATATCTCTGGAGTGTGGTTTCGGTTTCAGTGTTATTGTGTCTCAATGTTGTTCAATACTTTTGAGACTGAGTATAGTGAAAACAAGAGCGCCTAATCACTCCTGCCATGGTGATCTAAAAGTTTTTTATAAATATGTACATGGAAGAACATTATATCAACAATTAAAACTTGTAATTTAAAGCGAAAAAAATCAAAAGTAATTTTGTCAGCAAATTGTCTTTATATGACAAATGATAAAATTGGCTTCTCATTGAAAACCACAGAGTACTATTATGACAAAAACTGTTATGGTACCAATGTAAGAAAACAAAATCTACATTTAGAAATTACATAATACCTAAGAAGTCTTTTGTTCGATGGGCTAAACTGTTTGCATAACGTAATGGTTACTGCGCTATCACTGTCATTCAAAATGACAGTGCTTCAATGCTAAGATGACAGAACAACTGAATATACAAACACAAACTGAAAAATAAAACTATCATTCACAATCTGTTTAAATCAATATTACAAAAAAGGAAAGAAAGTGAGAATGTGTATACAAAATAATAAGATTATGAGCAATGCAAAATATTTGATACCCCAAACCCAAGTAATTAAATTCCAGTCAATTCAAAACGCATAACAGAGATTTTATTTATATTATTTATTTATTTATATAGTTTATTACTTTTAATACATGCAGTAAAGATTGTACTTATTTTTCAGATAAAAACTCAAATAATAACTAAAAGACCAAAATTTAGAACTGAAGAATTGCAAGTATACAAAACATATCATATATTAAATTACTCAATTACAGAAAATAACTTTGAAATCAAATAACTTTGAAATCGAAAAGACAAACAAATAAAGCTGCCACAATGGCTGGTCATGCTGTAGGAAATATTGTAATAACTGAGTTATATAGGTAGCATTTAAGGAATCTGGCTTTCATGCTGATTCCGGTAAATGTGGGTTCTCTTCATGATTTAAATTTTAAAATGAGTAAAATCTTAGTCCGGGCAGAAAAAATAGAAACAAAGGAGTTAATCGGGCTCTGGCCTCGGTAGGTGGACCTCGATAGTAATAAATGAGAGGTAGGTTACAATACTATCACCCTCTAATAAAGAATGACAAAGTACATATTGCAATGCTAATTATTAATGTGTTAAGGGCACTCTGAATCTCTTACAATTTGAAAAATCACTAAAAGAACTCAACTGGAAAATACTGTGATTAAGTGAAATTAGAAGGGCTGGTGAGTCAATAGAATGATATACACATTGTGGATTATTCAGCAAACAACTGATATAAAAAAAACATGTAATGCATTATTATTCATTTTATTTATGTAAATGACCATTTAATTGAAATCTGTTTGAGTTTGTAAATGTTGAAGATGAAAAATCATTTATTCCTTAGAATGCCTTTTGTAAATAAATCTTTTCAGTGTTTGGTATTTACAATATACAAATACATGAATATCACTTAATAAAACTTGTTCTATTAAATAGTTTTGTATCATAGCAATACAGAATTTCATTAATTACTTATAGTAATAGTGTAGTGTCACCTATTAAAAATTGTTCAGACTAATTATTTAACCTTTCAAGTAATGCATTAGACCATAAACCATAAAGAGTTCAATTGATTGAGTTCCATTGATCACTATATTATTATCATTAAATATGACTTTAAAATGACATAAAATATGTTTTAAAACAAAAAATATATGACCATAAGTTGATTTTTACCTATTTAGATTCAAAATTCTTGTAATATAGTTATCCTTGGTTGTTATGTTTCAATTTTAGTGCTTTATCTTAAAAGATAAAAATTCTCAAGAAGCAAGAAAATATTATATTGTACAATTATATTGATAGTGATTTAGAAATATATATTAATAACAGATTAGAAAGCTTAATATAGATGTCGCGCGCGGGAATAAAATCAGTATAAACAGATTCTTTACCTTCTGTTATTTTTAAGTTCCTCCAAAACATGACTAATTAAAGCTCATCTTCTTATCATTGACTCTTCTGAGGGAAAAAAGAAATGAAAACATTCACTATGCAACAAACTGATGCTGATGTTTATCTACGAGAACTAGGGGAACCCTCAGAGTAATGGCTCCAAGGCACTTACGGTCATAATCTTCTTTCACCATGAAGCTGTGATTAAGATGCAACATTTTTTTTATTACAAAGAAAAATTTTCATTATAATTACCATATATGTAATTATAGATATTCTGATGTGAATTTTGCTCTTTTATGGAGTTTTTTATAAGGTACTAGCTGGCCGGCAGACGTTCTGCCCTTTCTTGCGAGTGGCTTACCCGTGTAGCTAATGTCCGCAGCTGCGTCAGTATAGACATATAATTCGTTTTTTCATCTTCTGTATCAATCGATGTCAATCTCGAACCCAATTTCGATTCCGATTCCAATCACAGTCACACTTCTGATTCTGATTCCGACCTCACACTCATTTTCGACCCGGTCCCGTTCTTAATTTCATTTGCGTTCTTAATTTCAGTCCCGTTTTTAATTGTGAACCTATTCTCGTTCTTGATTCTGATCTCCGATCAAAATCAGTCCAGCTGTTTCGGAGTCCATAGGGAACATACATACACACATCGACTTTTATATATATAGATTATTGTACTTCATACATATACCAACACAAATTTGGGTTATAAAACAATAGAATATCATCATAGTAAATAAAAACTGTATTTGACAGTTTAAAAAAAGAAAAGTGCTCCGATCGTTACCAAACTTTACAGGATTACTCGTCAGGTCAATCTGAAGATTTCCTGAAAGTTTCATTGAAATCAGTCCAGCCGTTTCAGAGCCTACCCGGAACATACAGACACTTTCTTTTATATATATATATATATATATATATAAGATATAGATACACTTTTTTTTAGTTCAGATACACATTACTTTTTTATTCCTACCTATATTATGTTCCTCACGAGTCAAAATATCATTGTACTTCCATACTAAGTTTAGGCAAAATAATGTGCTGTACTCACATGTCACTATCTTTTATAATTTAATGTGATGGGCAATCAAATCGCCAAATTCCCAAGCTTATCAGAGATACCTTTGCAAATACTAGTTGTATTGTGTTGTAAAGCTGCTACTTTCGGTCATCACTAAACTTTTATGTTAAGGTTCATAGCTGACTAGGCTTATGGTATTAAAAATATCATTTCCATATAAATGATATGAATATATTTGCAACAATCAAGTTGTCAACACACACAACAATCAAGCTTTTAATTTTTTTTACCATGTGAACTTTTTCTTTGTGTGTTCTTTAGAACACAAAAAAAAATTGTCAAGTCAGATTTATCTGACTTGACAACCTTTTCAAACATGTAACATTTGATGTATTTCAAAATCAAAACCTTTTCAGAGGTATTTGTCAACATAGTAATTTTCCACTATTATAATATCTTGTTTATAGAAATTGGAATTTGGCAATCCTCAAACTTTTTCTTAATTTTGTAATCCTCTGCAGTTATTAATTAATCCTTCCTTTCAAAAGTTCAGAGTAAAATCTATCCAACTTATGTTATGCAGATTTTATGATATCATAAGACATTTAAATTTTCCATTACTCATCTCAAAGAAGTCTACTCCATTTATAATCACAACCTTTTAAATCTTGAGATGCTACTGTTTTAAGCAGTTACATTTTGAAACCGGATGTTTTGTGTGAAAATGTCACCAAACATTTTGAGATTTTGAATAAAAAAGAAATATACATGGCAACAACATTTCAGTCTTTTATCTTTCCTGTTAATTAAAAAAAATCATATAGGTGAATTAGTAATTTAAATAGATGTCAAGTTTACATTTGTAAGAAGTTTGTAAATCATTCCAGGTGGAAGATGAAGAAGAAGACGCGAAAGAAGAACGCAAAGCGCAACTCCGCGAGCGTCGGCGACGGCGACGGCGAGCACTTCCGCTTTCTGCTGCGCCGGCACCCGAGCCTTTGCCTTTGCAGGAATTGACACCATGCCAGGAGGTTGTGTTTGAACGCATACCTTTCGGCGAGGTGGCACATGAGCCGCCCACATTACGGCGTGCGCGTAGCACACCGCTGGTTCAGTCGCTCTTGCTAGCGAGGCAGCCAACCGCTCAGGTGGACATCGATGCAGAAAAGCGCGAACGTGCTCGCCTAGCCGCCGTGGCTGCCTATCGTGCCCTCAAGCTCTCTCGAAAGCGAACACCCACTCGATGATGTCTACAGGCAACATCTAGGCTATGTCATTACCGAAACTTATCATGTGAATATTGACCTTATCGTTTAAGATGAAGATTCAGTACTGAATATTTATCTAAAAAAGTTTTCTCATTTTAGGTTTGGTAGAGACAAATGAAGGCATGAAAATATTGTAAAATATATTAATTTATTACATTTTAATGTGCAATGTGATTGTTGAAATTTTTTATTAATATATTGGTAATGAATTGGCCATTCCTAAATTTTTCAAACAAAGACCATCGTTAATTTTCCTAGTAAGTGTAGGCATTTTTAAAAAAAACATCATTTTGGTGCAGATTTTACAACTAAACAGACGTGCAACCGTCATTGAATGTAATAAGCTATTACATTAATTACAAAATAGATATTATGTGTTTATTTTATCATAAAAATGATGTTAATTATTATTTGTAAGAGCATTTCGCCATACAGTCATCATAATGTCAGAGATCTGTGTGATAAATCAGTAGTTGAGATGTATACCAAAGCAGCTTCAATGGTAACATACACACTTTTGGTGTATAGTTTGCTCATGGAAACATCTTTACTTTTTAAACATTATAAATTTGATAGCTATACAAGTTTAATATGAGATAAGAATACAGCAGGAATATAAAATGCAAATACCACTGTTCTGATAAACGTTACTCGTATATACAGTAGTGTGATTATAACTCTGTTGTGTTAAAACTAATTAATAGCAGGGTTAAACATTACAAATAAGTCTTACACGATCTATATAACAGCGATGTATGTTTCAACAGTGATGTAATGGCTACTATAGACCTTTTATAGTATTTATTAATGCTATACAAGAGTTAGTATCTTTTATTTAACTTCACTTGCCAAAAATTATATAAAATAAATTTAGAAAAGAGTACAAGAGATGCAAAAGATTTTATTAATGGTTTTCCAATAGAATGGAAATGATATGTGACAGCAGTTTTACTGTTAAACGGGTAAGTTTACCATGAATTTTAAGTGCCCCTCTAATTACTAAATTACTAAAATATTGATTAAAGTGACTTTGAGTTACTAAAGGCCATTACTGTAGTTCTTGTCGCAAGAATGTTTCCACTGTCAGTAGATTCAGACTGAAATTAGAAATGTGTGTGCATGATTCAAGGTATGCATAACAAGGAACTGGAGATTGAGCTATTTATATGCTATGCTAATATTGATATTTTGTGTATTATGGAACATTGTTTCAGAAATTACCAGCTTCAGTTCGTTTTTTTTAATCACCAGGTTGCTAGCTTTTTCAGCAACGAGAGTTCAATGTGTGGCGGATCCTTAAGACTAATAAGAAATGATTTAAAATTTAAGAGAAGAATGGATATTGTGAATCTTTGTGTTGAGTGGGTAATTGAAATAGCATATGTGGAACTCTAGCTACTTGTAATGAGTGTATACAGTCTCTCTCATTCCTCCTATGATTTATTCAAGTCTGTAGTGGATGAAACCTTATGTAAAACTAATGACAAAAAAGTAAAATGAAAACAAAATGTTCAAAATTCTCACTTTCAAATGTAACATATCTGATTCTTTCAAATGTAACATATATGAACTTTTTCAATATGAAACTGAGAATTGTAGTTTGTTAATTCTACTGTATTCACAGATACGACTCTAGATAACAGGCTTCAATAGGATCCTCATATAAGTAAATTCGTGTAATCAAAAAAATATGAAATATATGAGTCATTGAAACTGCTAGATTATTTTATTGGCAGCGTCATGTGATGATATATCAAGATTGATCAAACAGTTCTTAAATTATAAAAGAATATACAAACAGTCAGAGAGACAATAACGTGTCATTTGCGCAACCACATGGTTTGAGCGTGTATTAATTTTTATCAGAGTTAGTCAAATCATAAAAGAGCAAACAGACTGTAGCTTATCATTTGTGCAATAACATGTGACTACACCAATAATTGATGTACAGTTACAACATATAGGAAATATTGACCAATCTTGATAAAAGTAATTTTTTCAAGGTTGGCCAAACCATTTTTAAGTTACAAAAAAAAAACATATATACATACAAACAGACCCACAGACAGTAGTCTATAATTTGCATGTTCTCAATGTACACCAGTGATTCTTAAACTAATTTTTTTCACTGCCCATTTTGAGAATAAACACTTTTAATGCTTCATAAAGTTTTATAACTCAACATCTGTTTTCGAGAATCTTAAAAGCAGGTATTGAAAGTATAATTTTTAAATATATATTATTATGTGGATATATAATCATTAGAATATGGTTTATGGACTCTTGTTACAAAACAATATATAAGACTTTTCAAAAAAACAATCCCAATATCAAAGTTTTTGGGTATTAACATTAACACTCATTTGGAATGCTGATTCATCTTAAGAAGAATAGGGAAAAAAACCCAAGGTTTGCTCTTTTTTTGCTCAAAGATACATGATAGATAGTCAATAAAACTAGCATATTTTAAAATTACATGAAACAGCCTGATAGCCGAACAGTTAGTTGCCACAGTGCTTTTTCATCAATATATTCAAATATGGCACAATAGCCCTTTACCACATAACTTTTATTTTAATGATAGTTTTAAATTCATTCAATGGAAAATTTTGGGACATTATTGTAAACTGCAAACATTGCCCCTTAAATGATTCGTTAACTTTGCTGAGTCTGGTTTTATGAGCAGCAAGGTCATTCTTATTTTTAACGTGAATATTATGAATGTCGCTCATTTTTTGGAATGTTTTTATATTTCTTTTGACACATACCAGGTTTTCGTATATTTATTGTGATGGAACAGTTTAAATATTGATTGCTTTAAATTTTTCTCAGATTGATGCTGTTGGTCTAAAGGTATCAAGTTATAAATGGCACAAATAGCTCGCTTCTGCAGCACAAAAATTGTGTTTATATTGGTTGCATGACCCCATAATAAAATTCCATAGGTCATGAGACTATGAAAAGAACTAAAATAAACTAATCTTGTGGTTCTTTCATCTGTAAGCCACTGAATTCTTTTGACTGCATATGCTGCAGAACTAAGCTTTTTCGCCAATTTCTTTATGTGGAAATTCTATTTTAACTTAGACCAAGAAATAGTCGTGTCCATAATATTCAGTATCTCATCCCTGACTACTGTTTGTGCCAATCAATATTAAACAAGGAAAATTTTATTATTTTTGTTTTCTTCTGATTGACCAAAAGATTGTCAATTGCAAACCACTCAACTATTTCTGAGATAATATTATTTACTTCGTCAAAATCTGGTTGTTGTCTATTAACCTTAAAAAGCAAGAATAATCATCAGCAAACAGTACAATCCCATGCTCTTCCTTCACAAGGTGTGGTAGATCATTAATATAAACTTGAAATAGAAATGGTCCAAGAACTGAACCCTGTGGCACACCCATACTGACTGCAGATCTCGACGACCTCTCACCATTAATATCAATACTAAACTGCAACTCAAATATGACTGCAGAAGTCCAAGTGAGAGACCCCTGGCGCTGTAGTGACGTAGTTTCCTGATCAATGTATCACGATGAACGCAATCAAATGCCTTGGATAAATCACAGAAAACACCAATTACATCTCGTGACTCCTCCCAGGCAACAAAAATCTACTGAATAAGCTCAAGACCAGTTTCGATTGTTGAGTTGACCTTTTGTAAATCCAAACTGTTTTTAATGTTCATCAAATTATTGTCATAAAAATAGCGCGATAATTGATTTACGATTAGTTTTTAAAAAAAATTATTAAGTGTCGCTAGCATTAATATTGGTCTAAAGTTTGAAGCGCAAGATATCTACCAGATTTAAATGTCGGAATTATTTTACTTAGCTTACGATCTCGAAACGCGCCACCGTCATCACAACCATTAAACATCGATACTGAACATGAAGCACAAGATTAGCAGTCTTTTATCTTTATAGATTTAAAGGGTTTAAGAATATTAATATAATTTTCATGTGCAAATTCAAATGCAACACTATAATCATCGATGTTATGCTTCAATAGAGATTCGATGAGAGTGGGTAATTACTTTAAAAGTTGTGTAGTTATACTTGGAATATTCATAAAAAAAAAAATTCAAAAGCAAAAGCTACATCGACAGTAACGACAGTGCGGCGACACAGCGGCGCACGCGCCCGAGGCGCCGGCGGGTCACCGGCCGCGACTCGTCGACGGGAGGCCTCCCAACTACTACTAATGTTTTGTCATTAGTGACTCGAAACCTTTCATAGTTATATTTACTAATTTCTATTAAATTATCCATTGCCGAAGTGGATAATTTAATAAAAATTAGTCCCATTCTAATTCGTATCTCTCCCCCATCTTCTTTTGTGCTAGTTCATATTTTGCAGTTATCGACTGCAAAAAATGTAGTTAAACATAAAATTTCTGATTTCAGGCATTGTGTATCACATTCATAATTTCCTTTTATAATCACCAAATTTAACTGATAAATCTTTTATTTCTTTTATCATATTTATATTTTTAGATAAATATTGATTCCTTTCAATCTGTTTTCTAGTGATTTTAATTAAAATTACTGAATTTCTACATTTTTTTCTTATTAATTTTTCTACAGGGTAGTATATTAATTTTTAGTTCTTTTTTATGGAGTTATCACACGTCAAATCTATAGATGTATAAGGAACATTTAGTTATTTTGCGAGCTAGCGGAAAATTGCTATGGGTGAATTTTCGACCAACGCATTGAACAATGTCTGAGTACAAAAAGCTTTTAAATCATTGTTTTCTTGTTGTAATACAGTTAATTGTGTATATGCATCGCGCAATTTTACTTCCAGATTAGTAGTGAGTTTGAGGGTATCTTACAACGCATTGCTGCTCCGGTCAAACCCATCCATCATCAGCTGGAGTTCGTTTCTTTCTTCTCGAGTGTTAATTAATTGACAATGGAGTTCCACCGACTCTTCTCATCTGTTTGTTTTTATTTAACACACGTAGTATTTCTTTTTCACTATCTTCTCTCTTCTGTAGTAAGTGCTCGCAACTGGCTCTAGATGTATTTAATTCTAATTGTGTGTGTTTCAACTGTTTGTCGAGCTGATAGGCAGTTGTCCTACGAGTGACCATTTTAACTAAATAATTATACACAATTAAAAAAAAGCAAAGCAACCATGCAATCAATTACAAACTCGAAATTTATATTCACAATTTGTAAATTAGGTTATATTCACATTTATGTGTTTTATAATCTCATAAGTTATTTAATAATAAGATGCCATACAACGGGGAAGAAAAAAAATAAATCAATCTACCTATTTGATTGGCGAAGAGATTAACGCATACAATGGTTTATAAGTAATTTGATAATCACTATAATAATACAATACACAGTTAAAACAATATTTGACTATCACATTACTAATGTCATGGAGCTAAAATGTTTAGATGCTCGTTTTAATAATACTAAGCCGTGAAACACCTCTATTCGTATCGACCGGCTCTCCGCGAATCCTTATAACAATATCTTCGGACATATGTACAAAGTACTATCTGGTCCCAAATTAAGCAATGAAGCTTGTACATTAATTTTTATAGATTTTTGCTTGTGCAGGTCTTGTCATGTCTTTCAAAAAAATGCAACGTATAAGACTCATCGAAACAAAACGCATGTATCCAGTTTACTGGTAACAACTAAACGAATGAGCCACAACTCGAGGAGCTTATTAATAAGCACTAAAGGGTTACAATTCCACCCTTTGGTGTACAATGGCTCAAAATATACACCAAAATGTATACTTCGAGACATTTTCGTCATCTAAATAATACATGACTGTTATAGATATATAAAAAAGAGAAGATGTACAGAAGTGTACATGATGTCTGTCTCACATTTTACGATAACATTTTGCAATGCCAAAGAAAAAGATGGGAAAAAACATTATTTATTATCTGACATTTTAACCGAAATGTCATAACATAAGGTATATTTTTAATGCAAAGAACAAGAAACGATAATTTGCTATTGGGAAACAATGAATTCTATTTTTTTTATTTACACGTGCTTTTCTAAAACAAGATATGAGTGGAGTGGTTTAATATTATTTTAAAATATTTAGTATTGTTTTTTGGTTGAATGTTTAAAAAGAATTATAGTTCATTTTTCTTCATAATAAATGTTACTATAGTAATCACTTAAGACTAAAATGAACATGAACCTTTAATTTTATAATGTCGGTGAAAATATATATGAAAGAACTTAATAATTTTTTGAAGTGGGGAATTCACTACCAGACCGGCCGCGACGGCCGCCCGTCACGGGCGAGTCCGTCGACCAGTGCCCGCCGCATGCCCGGGGATTCGCATTTTATCTGCACAAGCACAGACAAGTCAATGTGAATGGTCGCGCCGGGCGGCTCGCTTTCATTCACGCGTCAGAGTGCAATTAGAGCACACGCTTGTTTCCAATTATTGTATTGATGTTAACATTAACGAAAATAAACAATTTTGGCAATCTTTCATTTCAATTTAGCAATCGCATCCTTGTTTGTGGAAAATTAAAAGCAAGGGATATATGAATAGCGACCTAAGAAATGTACAGCGAATTAATTGAAAATGCGAAGGAAATTCATGATAATGCTGATTTGGCGTTCGTTAAAAAGAAGATAGAATCCATGAGGAATTGTTTTCATCGTGAGCTACGAAAGGCGAAGCGATCGCTGAAGACGGGTTCATCAGCAGATTCCGTATATGAACCAACTCTATGGTATTTCGATCTGATGCATTTTACATCCGACCAAGAGGAAGCAAGACACAGAAGGTCTTCAATAGCTTTACCCCTTTCTATGGTCGAAGACAGTAGCGATGATGCAATCGCAAGTCATCATCAGTCAACTATGTATTTCTGAAAGAACGTTAGGAAATCAAATGATTTTGTCTTTTATAAAAATATTAGGTAAATACATGAATACTTTACAGTTTTGTCTTACTCACACATTTGCTCCTGTGAGAGCAAGGCAAAACAATTTAGTTGTAACTATTTACTCCGTATACAACGATTATTCTAAGAGATTTAACACTATTCAAGTTTGTATAATGAGTCTTGGAGCAGGACTTTGATCGTTGATGGAATCTAATAAAATGTAAAAAAAATAATTAAAAATTGTCGGACACAATTACTTAGAGTGACTACAAAACCACATTATTTTGAAATTCTACTTGTCCTTCGTCATTATAATAGTTTGTAAAAGTTTGTCTAGCCTTTTTACCTAACTCATCACTATTGCGTCCTCTATTCTGTAAGCTATCTAGCTGATAGATAGATAGCGTTTCTAATGCTTTATAAAAAATGGAGAAAAAGCAGTGCATAATTGCAAAAAAAAGTAATTGCAGACATTCTATACCACGATAGACTGGGAAATTGAACGAGCAATGTAATTTTTCTGTGGAAAAGGCACCTGAAAACAACATTAAAACCCACATCATGCCACAAAATACCATAAACTATTAGCAATTTCAACCATCCACTACGTAGATATCATCAACAGGACAACGTTTTTTTCCTTTGCGTCCGACCGCACGTCCACGAGGTCGCGTCTACGAAATGTTGAAATAGACGAGACTGCACTACAACATTATTTTAAATATAAAAAGCAATTAATAACTCTCAGTTTATGAAATTCGTTTTTTAATGCCTTAAATAATTTCGTGCAGATTTCAGATATTATTTTTCCCCAGTAGTTGAGGTGATACAAGCACAAGTGAATTTCATATCTGCATACGTTCTTACAGTTGCTATACATCTAGTGCAGCAGTTAATTTCTGTCTAGCACTGACGCTTCCTCATCTGAGTGTTTTTGACGTGACAACGTCTTAAATTAGGTTGCGGCTGGGAGTCACTTATGAAAAAGTGTAACGCTCGGTAACGTTACGATGAGTCACCGAACAGAGAGAGCCCGCCGAATGCCCGTTCTCTCCCACTCAACTATGATCGGTCAGCGCGCGCTAGCTAGATAGTGCATAGCTTGCAAATGTATTGCAAGATTATTGTATGTATTTGTAATATAAATACGTATGTATGTGTAGATAAAAGCAAAATTTTGTTAATATGAAATTCAGTTTTGAATTCTTTGTATAAATTAATGTTTTAAATATAATTCTTTGTGCAGAACTTCACATTAAAATGATTTTACCATTCAAAGTCGTTGTCACGTAAAACTTTCGCCCGTATACCGACTTTACAGGCAACCAATTTTTTTCTTTCAATCGAAGGCTTTATTGATTGGAGTAAAGCCTCAAATGCCCCCATATTCATGCGTAGGTAATTGTATAAATCCCCTTGTTCTAGAACCTCCAATTCTTTCAATAAGGACATATGAGTATTTATTTCTCTCTAGGTACCAGTTTTTGCACCATACTCTTCCTATTTCTTTCTTTCTTCACCAATTATAGCAAATCTCAGTCTTCTTTCTGCCATCGTGTTGTGCAGTTGACCGAACTGAAGCTCTCCGAAAGACTAAATAATGGCGACAGATTGCTGCGCCGGGCGGCCCGCAGTCAGTCTGGTGGTGAATTATATACTGTTATACTCTAATAATGTACAACTTTCTTGTTATTTATATAACAAAGTAAGATGACAATTCATTAAACACATATTTTGATGAACATAATATTTATATGCAGTTCGTTAAAAAACCAAATTCAAATATAATAACATATTTTTTCTTGGATAAGGTTTAATCTATTTTATGATTCCCCTTTAAAGGCAATTTTACGATTTGCATAGATATAAAACAAACACTAAATCAAAAAATAAAAAAAGACGACTTCATTAATCAAGAACTGAGTCTATTGATAAGCGACCGAATAATGCGACAACGCAAGAAATACGAGACAGGTGTAGCTTAGGTCTATTTCTTTTTAGTCGGTTTATATCTGCTTTTGATGCTATTTTAAATAACGAAATACAAAATACTCATCGAATACTCGTTGTAATACATGATCGAGCACCTATAATAAATAAATTAAATTTTGCTTATAAAATAAATTTCATCCTTTCTCATAGCTTTTTAGGAGTTATTTTTGCATTTTTTAACAGAGTACTTTGACGTCGAACGGAAGGTACGATGAAACCACACTGAAAGCAATGAGTGCTACGTCAATGGAGTGCTACGAGTAAACTGTTTTAGCACGCAGCCACTGCGGCCGTTTTTGAGCGCGGGACTGTGCATCTTCTATTTTTTATAAATTAATGGTGACTGCATCTCCTCTTTATGACCTCTTTACGTCTATGAACATACCACAAAAGAAAAAGAATCGAGAACCTCTTCTTTTTTTAAGTGGGTTAAAAGAATGTCTTAAAGATAACAATTAAAACAAATTCCTACATCATATTTGAAAATATCTTTATAAGTATTGATATAAATCTTTTGAATTTAAATACGTATTTGATGTAAAGAATGAATATGAAGCACTTTTAAAAGTTTGTCAATATCAGCTCAAGATCACGTAAAAACAGTCTTAAATCGTTACATTCAGTAAATGCGTAGCCTATTTCTCTTAGCAACATTGTTGCAGCACTGAATTCACGTTCAGACAAATACCTACGACGATGGGAATGCTCTCAGAAATGATTGAAAGATTAACACACACACGCACGCACGCACACCCATATATATTATATTGTGTATATATATATATATATATATATATATATATATATAAACATTGTAATATATATGTGTGTCTTATTGCTTTATTGAACAGTTTGTATATATATATATATATATATATATATATATATATACATACACACACACATATATATGTATATACAAAAACTGTTCACCTAAAGCAATAAAGATTAGTTTGTCATTAAATTCCACATTAACATTAACTTCACTTATAACTTTTCAGTGGTCTGAATTGGATTTTCTAGAAAACTATTTGGAACGTGCACTGTCAGTCCTTCTAAGACGAGCGATTTTGTCTAGAATTTAATCGATGCGTGTAGTCTTGACTATAAGCGGAGATAAAATTTAACTGCATCATGTATCCAGATATAAAAACGTTTTCTTGTTCGTTTTCTTGGTCAGAGGAGAAAACGGTTTTCGACCTTCGAGGATGAAAAGCCTTCCTCTTCCGCCTCGTCGCTCACTGGCGGAGACCATCGATGGTTACTCTCTAGTTCTAACCGGTCTCCATTGGAAGTACTGGCAGAGAAATCCTCCTTCCTGATTTTAAGTTTCGCTGGTCGGATTTCATTTTAAGTATCGCCGGCTGCGGATGTGACCTGACCCCATTTACGTGCACTTATTACGCGAAAATAATAAATCGAAGTCCAAATATGAAAAGAAGAGTTTGTACCATCGATAGTTAAATGTAAAATGTATAGCGATGAGTGACGGATGTAGGCGCGCTCAATGTAAAAGGTCGGGAGCGCGCTACGCTTTGCAGTGAAAAGCCCGCAGTGAAGTAAATGAGGTAGAATAAGCCAGCTAATGGTAAGTTATTCATTTATTTATGATCTGAAGGCAACATCAAGGCTTTTTCAACCAACGTTGTGTGTTTGGAATAAATATATATGTAATTATTTGATATCAATAACATTTTTAATACTTATTTTATGTTTATGTCTCCAAATTTATCTTCGGATCGAGGCTGCGGAGGTCTCGGAGGGCGACGTCACTGGCGCCGCAGCAGGCAGTACCGAGCGACGGCCCGTGTGGGGCGTTATCGGCGTGCGTCACTTATCGACGCTCGCTCCTTGACATTGGCAGTGGCGGCGATATCGTGACAAAGGATTTTCCGTGTCGTCGCGTGTCGCGTTATCGCCGGATTGCCGTAACTTGAAGTTTTCCGTCAGGGCGGCCTCGCCGAGCGGACACCGATTATCTCACAAAGGATTATCTTCATCTCGGCGTCTACCTCCTATCGCTCCCGTCGGTAGCGCGCGGTGCCGTTCGCATCTAAATACTGCTCATATGTCCCGCATCGGAATTCATGCTGGAAATTATTTATTTCTTGCCACTGTAATGGACTCAAAAGATCGTTATATTTTTCATAGTGACCACTGATGGATTGTTTCCATCGCAGAATATTTCTGTCTTTAAAATCCCTTTTACATTTTTTTTTAATCATGATGATTATTGGTTTGTTAAATATACATATTTCTTTTACAACAGTCTTTGTGTGCTTCACAGTATCGTAAAAAGAGATGAAAAATGTCCAACCTGCGGAGTAGCGGGCCATGCGACACACGACACGCGCCGTCTAAAATATTCGATTAGGATACTATTACAATTTTTATTTTTATTTATTTTTTTATTAAATGGTGATATTCACTATTTTAGAATAACTTTGTTAATAAGTAGGTTTTTTGAAACGACGTAATTCACAATTATTATAATTATCTTATCTTCTTAATATCATAAATGTGAAAGTGTATGATTGTGGACGTTAGTCGCTCGCCGGTGGCGGCCGGTGGCGGCCGGTGGCGGCCGGTGGCGGCCGGTGGCGGCCGGTGGCGGCCGGTGAGTTGTCGAACTGGTGGTGCACATTACTCGCTCACCAAATATCAAAATTAGAAAAGGCAACAATACAACAATTGACATAAAATATGTTTATTTTTTATACATTAAATCAATGCGACGATATTTTTCTGAAGCGAAATGTTCAATCACCTTTTTATTAAAATCGGGTATTGTTCATATAAATTTTTTTTCAATACTGAGCACAGAAAGTGCATTTAGCCGATCCTGAGACATGGTGTATCGGAGAAAAGTTTTGATTCTTTTCAGTGTCCAAAAATCGCTCGCTCTCTACCGAAGTCATTGGTATAGTGCACAGAATTCGCAGTAGTTTCATTGACTCTGAAAATGATTCAGTCAGGTCATTATTATAAAACAACTGTAAAATTGCAATTGCACTATTTGCGTTGATGAAATCATCGCGACTGTATATTGCGGAGAGTTAGTTTTTCAATTTGTACCTATCCAAAGCGGCGTAAGTGGAAACTGTGATCGTGAAATCTTTGTTGGGAAAAGTAGAACGGTATATGGTAAAGTTCTCGCAGTAAAATAATTTGGCTGCTATCAAATGATTACAAAAATTGAATCTGTCTTTCACTTGAATAATAATTATATCGCACACTTTTTTGCTAAGACAGAGCTAGACGATTTAAACCTATTTTTAGGCGGTTCTTAAAGTTGATCTATGGTGTTACGTGCATTTTGTATACTGATTTCAAAATCATATAAAAAACTGTATTAATACAGTTTTTTATATGAACCAAATCAATATTTCTTTTTTGTATTTGTTTGAATTAAATTTCACTACGTGGCAGAAAAGATTGAAAAAATCAAGCCAATATAAAAAAGTACTGTCCTTTAAATATCTTTGAAGCATATCAGCCTGATTCATAGAATTGGTATCATTTTCCGTTTCTATAATGGTGGTCATGCATTCTTTTAAAGGCTCCCTGTAGCTATGTACTGAATCAACGGTCCGCGAATTAAAGTTCCATCTCGTTTGCGGAGCAGCTGCAATCTTCTTTCATACAATAGTTTTCAAAACTTCTGTACCCTTTGGTGATCGTGAAAAAAACTTTGGAAAAGCTTGAAGGTTAGCAAAAAATTTCTGTACGCTTTTGTTTTGACTTACACTTTTTTCTATTATTAAATTTAGTTGGTGGGCGTAACAATGAACAGATGAGGCATTTGGATAGACGGTTTTACTTTTCTGTACGCCACCAACATTCCCGCTCATTACAGCGCCATCGTAACATTGTGCTATTAATTGTTGCGGAGTTATTTGTAGTTCCCGTAATTCTGTTATAATAACAGAACTAAGTCCTTCAGCAGTATGGGAATGCGGCGTAAGATATTTCCAAAACCGTTCGTGAACCTGTCCGTTTTCTTCGTATCTTAAAATCATTACCATCTGCATAGTCGTCGATACATCGGTAGTCTGATCAGCTTGAACTGCTACGTATTCACATTTTGTTATAATATTCGATAATTCTTTGTGGTATACACATAAAACTGAGTCCAAAATATCGTTCTGAATAGTTTTTGACGTGCCTTTGAAAACTGTAGACGAAGTGAGATGCTCCTTCATTACTGTATCCAACTCTGATGCAAAGTCTATTAATACACGAAACACCCCAGCATTACTAGACTCAATAGTTTCATCGTGACCTCGCAAAGCTAACTCAAATGCACCACAAAACTTGACACAATCGATAAGACGTGATAAAATATACCTGTTTTTATCAACTTGTTCAGTATACTTTTGGATATTGCTTCTATACACAGAATCTAGCTGATTACGAATGTCGACCGTGCCTAACACAGTCAAACTCATTACCTACATTTGGTAGGTGTACTTGCGAAGAATCATGTTTTTTTTTATTTTTTCACTCAAATGCGTCAAATCCTTGATTCCAGTTTCTGTCCAAATCGATTCTCCGCCAAAAATAATGCAAGGAACACAAAAGAATGCATTAAGACGCTCACATCCACACAACCATTTCTTTCTATTATACATTTCACTTTTAATCCTTCGCGTAAATGCTTTATTTTTCGATTTGCACTCTTGTTTTAAATTTAAAAAGGGCCGTGGCGGTCCGGCCAATTTTATATTCACTTTATTTTGAAAATTTCTGTCATTTTCTTTAATATAATCAATGTTTATGCTCATTTTCACTAACACCACACACAGTATAGAATAAAAGTTCTGTTATAGAATCGAAACAAAAACTAAAAACAATTACGATAATATAAACAAACAATAATTAACGCGTCACACATACGGTGAAACTATACTGATAACGAGATGTCAATCATGGCTGCCGTCGCCTCGCGCCCACGCCGGCCGGCCAATTCGTCAAACATCGGGTGCTCTCGGCAATCTTCGGTTCGCACGTGCGGCGCTCGAGAACCGACTCCTTACTCGGTACATTTCTATGAACTATCTTTTGTTTCACGGTCAGACGCATTAACTCGTATCTCATACAAGTTATATTAGCAGCCCTCGTGCACTCGCCGAATCGCACGAGAATTTGTCTTTACAGGAAAATAAATCTTAATAATTTAGTAAAGCGCTCAAACTATTTCACCATAATTGGAAATTTAATTTTTTATACGTTTTTGTATGTTTAAAAAATAAATATTAAAATGGTAATTTTAAAATAAAGATGAAGTAATATTTTGTACTTTTTAAATCTTTTGAATTGGTGGTTCAGCGCACGAGCGCACTTAAGGTACAGCCGCCACTGCGCTCGACCATGGCAAGGCTACTGCATATGTTCAAATGAAATTTGGTACATAAGTAGGACCAGAATTAAGAACGTAACCGTGCTAAGGATTATGATCGTTATCGAGATTGGAATCAGGAGCAGTATCGAAGTGGGGGCTGAGAGGGGACCGGGACCCATTGACGTGAGGTCGATCAACGTCAAAATTGAGGGAATCGATTCTACACCCATGCGTGCCAAATTGCCAATCCTTGGGCGGAAGATGGAATGAGTATACTTAAATGACAAAATATGTCTGTCGTAAGTGAAGTTTTTTTTGATCTCAAACGATTTTACTTGAGCTGTGATACCTGAACTGGGTTAACTTCAAGGACAACACATATTAATTAAAACTGTATTAAATTTGCATACTTCAAATTTTTTTAACGTAAAGTTTGTTCGCGATTTCAAATATCTACAACATCCCTTTAGAAATGTAGACCAAACAAAAGTAACTGTCAATTATAACTAGGACTTGTAATAATAAATAAAACTAATAACGTATATAACCTAAACGGTATACATTTTAGTTGCCAGGTCAATTAATAAATTTCTCCGGACATGTACGAACAGAATGAAGGGCATTAACAGTGACTTGGTGTGTGTAGTTTCTAGAAAGTAAACTAAAACATACGTTCAAAAACTATCTATTAAAAATAATCTTAGAAATGTTGAAAAAAATATGACAGTAAGTGTGTTGTTTAATAATTATGTAACAAGTGACAAATGCCTAATTCATAGAATAAAAATTTTATTTGAAAATCAATTTGCTTTTACGTGACTAAATGCGTTTTTTAATTATGTTACATGCATGATTTATAAATAGTAGATAATATTTAGTTTCTACCTAGCAAATCTGTTTCCTTAATTGCAAAATTTATGCCACGTAGATATTCTACAAGAAACAGTTTCTACCAAAGTGACATGGGCCGCTTTTGACTGAGTTGTGAAATTCGATTATCTAAGAGAAAAAATATTAATATTCCAAATTCAATTTTTGTGAATTTTTTAAAAGCGAAATTAAAATATTCTGTCGCATTGAAAATACAACGAGAATCTTTTTGCACAATGATTTTGCTTCATTTAAATGTTCCCTAAAATAAAAAAAAAAGCATTAAAAAGACTTCAAACACGATTAAAAGTCAAAAGCACTTTAGAAGGTCACTTCTAAATCGACTATTTATGAATTTATGGGTTCTCGAATGATTTTTGCGGACAAAGAAAGAAGTAGCCGCCTATTAACAACTGTTATAGACGGAAAATATTCTGGCAGAGAAAAATAAAATAAAATAAAATAAGGGAATTACACAGGTAGCGATTCATAATTTTCTGTAGATCGGACAGGAATGTGAATTAAAAATACAAAAAAATATTGGTGTAAGGCGGATAGTTTGATGCTGGGTATCACACAACATAAGCTGAAAAGTTTGTATGGGTAGAGTGCTGTCGTTAATTGACAACATGATAGCAAAATTTGAAGTCGGTTCATCTCGGTGCGTTTACGATGTCAATATGGGCGATGAAATATGGATTTATTGATAAATAAATCATATTAATATGGTCCAGAAAAGAAACGTCAATGGACCATGCGGCTGTTTAAAAAATGAGCCAATGTTTATAATCAAAGTAAAGCGACTGAGAAGGGCAGGCAACATTTTGACTGGTTATTTTCTTGACGGGTCATCTGGTGTCCATATCCTCTGATATTAAAGAAGTGTCGATGCTGAATGATTTTTCACCAAATGTTTGCTAGGAATTTCTACTGCTCTAAGCAGCAAGCGAATAAACATCGCATCCATGGGCTACTGCTTCACCAGGTGGACCCATGCGTGCTCTTGATGTTTAAAACGAAAGGCTTTCTCGTCAGTACACTGCTTTTTTTTTGCATCTTTTATTGTTTCGTAGAATAAAAAGCAATGGAAGAGAGACCGGTTTTGATTAATGGAAGATGAAGATACTGCTACGTTAGAAAAAGCTGTTGAAGAAGTATCCGAACCAAACTCCACAATTGGTTGAGACGTATGTGACTTTGTGTAGACGCCAATGGAGTGTTCTTTGTAAAGATATATTAAAAAAATAATAATCAGTAATACACTTTTTCAGTATTGTAAAACTCTTTGAATTCTTCGTCCTTGCGTGAAATATTGCAAATTAATAAAATAATTCTCTCGATATTAACGTCCATGGACTAGAGAATATGTCGTTATACGGTTGCGTGGCTGGGTTTTGCCCGAAACTTGTTTAGATATGATTATTCCAGATCTTTCCTGTTGCGCTGGTTTGTAGTGTACCATATTTTAGCATTTATTAAACTTAAATGAAAGAATGTTACGGATGATAAAAATAGATTAAATTATAACGACGCAATCAGTAGTGTTGTTAAATTTAAATCTTTATTTATTTTTTTCATTTAAAGATTACATCTTTAAATAAAAAAAATATATTAAAAAATTATATTTCGAATAAAAGAAATATACATTACTTTTATTCGAAATTTTTCCAATTTCGAATAAATCTCTTATTTTGAACGTTTGCATTTCTTATCGCTTATATATTAATTGCAAATAAAAAAGTGTATGTTTTTAAATAGAATACTTTTATTTATAAGAAAATAATTAGTATTTTTTTTGCGTATTCTTTTTGTTATCATCTTCATCAGTAGAATCATCTTCCTCCTCTGGCTCGATTTCATTCTCAGACGAGAATAAAGGCGCGCAGAGGGGAATACAGGCATCACGCAGCTGCACGCATTTAACTTTATTGATGAATTTTTGTTACTTCGGCTTGTGGAAATCGTCAGATTATATGTTTTTCGTCATCCTTGAATTATTTCCTACAAAATGAAAAAAAAATTGAGCCACGCTCGAGAATGTTGAGATGACGTTTTTTTTTTACTAGTTTCTAACCCTCCCAGTCCTTTACGTAACTCGCAAATTGTCAGATTAGTGGAATATATCCTTTTTAGCATGTAATTAACTCGCCCTACCTTAATCTGCCGCGCTCGAGTAAATCCCGAAATCCCCTCTTGGGCTCCCCTACCAAAAGCTCCATAGACTACAAAAAAACCTGGGTGAACTCGCAATAAGTTAATGCTATGTGTATGGTGGGATCGGAAGGGCATGGTTTATTAAAAGCTTTTATCTCCGGGCAAAACCGTTAATTTGGATCTCTACTGCCAACAGCTCATGAGACTCAAGTAAAAAGTAGCAAAAAAAAAAAACGACCGGAATAGATCAACAGAAAGGATGTCGTTCTTCGCCATGATGACGGCAGACTAAACTCCAGAAAATATTTAGAGTTTAGTTGGGAAGTGTTAATACTTCTACCATATAGATCTGATATTACATCCTCAGATTTTTTTCTGAGCGTTAGGTTAATGTCAAGAAAGGCCTGTTAAAACTACTTAAATCAAATTAAGCCAAGACAAGCCCAGCCAAGCTAAATCAAGCAAGCTAAGCCAAACCCAATCAAAAATAGCTTTATTTCATAGGTAATAGAAATTACGCTTTAAATGGTCTTAAACTATTGTTTTCGACATTTAACGAAAAGTTTAAATTCATAAAATGGCACGTTTTGAATTTAAGTCGGAATCTTATTATAAAAGCGCATTTAAGGGGCAATCCCTTAAATGATTTGTTAACATTGCTTATACGGCTTTTATGAGCAGCAATCATCGTTGTATGTATAGCATTAATACAATGGATGTCGCTCCTTTTTTGGAATGATTCTATATGTCTCTTCACATATACGGGTTTTCATATATGTATTGTGATGCCAAACTTAAAATATTAGCTTCTATAAATTTTTCTCTAAGAGATGCCATTGGTCTCAAATCATGAACAGCATGAATAGCTCGCTTTTGTAACACTAAAATTGTCATAACAACAGCTGCGTGACCTCATAACAAAATTCCATAGGTCATGACACTAGGAATAAAACCGAAATAAACTAACCTTGCGGTGCTTTCATCTGTAAATCACCGAATTCTTTGCACTGCATATGCTGCAGAAGTAAATCTTTTCACCAATCTGGTAATATGAAAATACCAACGCAAAGTGAAACCAAGGAATGAGTTCGTGTCCATAATATCCAGTATCTCGTTCTTAACCACAACGTTTGCGTCGACCGGTTTTAGCACTAGCTAAGGAAAATTTAACAAGCTTTACTTTCCTCTCATTGAGAAGAAGATTATTAATACCAAGCCTCTAAAATATGTCAGAGGTGGTACTGTTTATTTCGTCAAAAGCTGATTGTTGTCTATTAAACTTTAAAAGTAAAGAAGTATCATCAGCAAACAGTACGATCCCATTTCTATGTTTAACAAGGTGTGGTAGATCATTAATCATAATAGATCATTAACTAGGAATAGAAATGGTTCAAAAACTGAGCACTGCAGCACATCCATCTTCCGACGTCCCGACGATCTTTAACTATTAACATCAACCCTTTGAATTATACCTCTTAAATAAGACTTCAGAAATCCAAATGATCGACCCGTGATACCATAATGATGTAATTTCCTGATCAATATCTTATGATCAATGTCTTGTGATTTATTCAAGGCTCTTGCCTTGGATAATCACAAAGACATCCGTTTGCGACCCGTGAATCTTCCCAGGCGCCAAAAATCTGTTGAATAAGTTCAACACCGGTTTAAGTTGAGCGACCTTTTGTGAATCTATATTGTTTAACGTCCATCCAATCATTATTATAAAAATACCGCAATAATTGATTTAAAATAAGCTTTTCAAAAATTTTACTGAGTGTCGGTAGTATTCCTATCGGTCTAAAATTATAGGGATCAGATATACTACCGGATTTAAATAATGGAATAACTTTACTTTGCTTTATTAGATCAGGAAATACACCACAATCAATGTAATCATTAAAAATCACTAGTAAGCATGGAGCAATGCAGTCTCTTATTGAATTTATTGTTTTAATAGAAAGGCCATCAAGTTCAGCAGTTTTTTTTTTTTCATTTTTATACATTTGATTGTTTTAATAACTTCATTAAACTCGATATGAGTAAATTCAAATATAATGTCACAAGTATCAACGATTCGTTTCAACAGGATTTAGAGAGAGTGGGCAATGATTTTAGAGATTGTATAGTTGAACCTGGAACGCTAGAAAAGAATTTTTCAAACATAAATGCATTTTCTTTGTCTTGGTTTTTAAATTTTACCATCAACTCTTAATTGACATTCTGTATGATAGTTGTGAGTTTTCCGGTTTCACTATTGATTATATTCCAAGAAGTTTTTATTGTATCAGTGCTATTTTTTATTTTATCACTGACAAATATGGCTCTAAGGCTGCACATACACACAAAATTATTACAATGAATAAACGAAGTGTTATACGACTTTTCCTCATAAAGTGCATATAATTTGCTATCATGAATGCCCACTGTCGCCCAATCACAGAGTATTGTCAAAATTAATAATTTTGATTTAAAGACATTGCTGCATTCATACCTGGTTATAGTTAACAGTGAACCATATAATTTATTAGAGTCCTTACAATATGACAAATTAGATAATTTTTGTGTACGTTATTTCTAAATTGGTCAAGACGACCAATGTTCACAAGCACAATTTGGTTTTACGTTTTATATTTTTTTTATAATTAATCAAACGTACCCAACAACCAACTAGCCACAATGATAATTTATTTATAACGGACTGAAATTCTGGTTTAATATTCGTGAATATACATACTATCGAGACAGGATGACAAAGTATCAATAACCTGGTCGGTTCCAAATATAAATTCTCTAAATGATAGAATTAGAATACGGAATTAATTCTAGTGAATGACAAGAATTTTTCAATAAATTTGTATAAAAATCTCTCAAAACAGCAATAAATTTATTATTATCACTTATTTTGTACAAAATTTCATCCATTACTTTTTCGAAGACTTCATACGGTGACGTTGGGGGTCTGTATACGCATAGCACAATACGCCGCTCTAGTTCTAGGCAGGCCAGGCCGCTCTAGTTCGCTCAACAGCTAGGCTCACTATATCTGGTCGTTTTTGTATCCCCTATTGCTTTTAACTACTATTAGAGAGCCGCAATGTATAGTTTTTTTGCTGCTGAACGAACTTGCTACATGGTGCGTACTAAAGTTAAACATGAATTGGTAACTTCTAAGCCAATGTTCTGTTGTACATAATATGTCAATATCATTATAACTTATGGATAATTCTATTTCCAGTTCCTTACTTGACATTCCTTGTACATTTCGATGCACTTGGTTGAAAAAGCATCAGAACACTTGGCACAGTTTTTGGATCAGAAGTTCGAAAATTTCTACAATTGAATTATATCACTATTCATAAAATGGCAACAAGTTGTTAAACAAAATCGCATATGTGCATTAAAAAAATTGTTTGTGTGTAAAGTCGGTTTACGGACGATAATTTTACGTGATAACGTCATAAGAAAACATCGATAAAAATTGCATACTTTCATGAATTGAATTGGATTATTATCACTGAATTATCATTATTTTATATCATCCAGTAATGATAATTGTATCATCATGAGAGATACAAAATAATTATCATTATTTTGTATTTCTCTTTCCCTCCATTGACCGATAGAGTGGAAGAGAGATAGATGCGTCACAAGCCGAACGCTTGGGACGCCTCTCTATCGCTTGTTCCGCGCTCTCGCTCGCACGCTCGTCTCAGGCGGAACGCGACAATGAGTCATGCTTTTTCGTGAGTGCAGCCAGCGTTCATCGATTTATAAGACGTTATCACGACAAAAAATGTAAATTAAATATGAAGGAAAATTAATTTGAATTTTTATATTAAATACAAAAAAGAAATTTTTTTCCCGAACTTATATTATTTAAGTATGTATTTAAAAATATCGATATCGGCAGTCTTTGTATAACGTTTTGGACACACGTCGTGTATATGCCTGCCAAGTACATGGACGGTATTAAGTAATTAACAGTCTGCCCGACCGCGCGTGCGCCGTGACGCCGTGACACCGTGAAGCCGGTCGCCCGCAGACGGGGACGCCGTCGAAGGAGACTCGATCGCGCGGCTAGTAAATACAGTACGACATCGGAATATCAGTTACACGAATCTTATTAAAATGCGCTTCCAATGTGGATTGTGGACACGGCCGCGGGCTCCGTTTTATCAAACGCGATAAGATTTATGAGGGTTATGATATTCCATAATAAAAGTACATAATAGATTAAAAATAGACTATTTTAGCCTTTTTTAATTGTCTTTTGTCGATGACGCACTAAAAAGTACAAAAAATGTAATACTCCAAATGATTTATTGCTATTTATGCATACTCCTCTTGATAATATTTTACTTTCGTTGCAACTTTAAACACAAAATTATATTTTTTTGTTGAATACGTGCTATGAGTAAACTTGTCACGTCGTATTGTTCGAGGGCCGTGCCGAACAGCGCGGGGCGTTGTTCAGTTAAGTTTCTTTGAAAAGCATGGAGGTGCTTAAAATTAGTTTCGACAAATATCAAGAATACCGCTATTTATCTCCTGATTCTATGATCAGATCGGATGGATAGTACCAAATTATTATATTGTGATCAGAAATGCATATATTAATAAGTTATGCATATAATAAAGTTCGAAATTAATACGTCAATTACTTAGGTGTTAGTAATAAGTTAAAGTAATAAAAACGCATTAAAAATTAACATATATCACATTCTGGACGCCGTCATCGAGCGTATTTCGAGTTGTAGATACAAGGTGTCCGTCCGTCCAGCCTCGTTTTGCGACGACTGGCGAGTTGTTCACGTTATCGTTCCGTTCGGGTCGTTCGCGATGTCGTCGTCTCGGGTCGACGGCGTCTCGACAGTCGACCGCGGAGAGGCCAAAGCGTTCCGAAAACTTGAGGCTCGGCGCTGGCCGGAAAGAAAACCGAACCGAACCGGGCCAGGCGAGACCCGCGGGTGCGGCCCGAGACATCCGAGCGGTGGAGACCCCCCACCGCATCCTTATCTTTTTTTTCGCTATCCATTTATATTGTTAAACATTAAATTAGGTCTTTTCCTTCCTTATGTCTACGGACTTCTTATTCTTTTTTAAAGTAGGTAGTCGATCCTTGTCCGGTTCGGCCCATTCGCTGCGCGTTGTCCTTCGCCTTCCTTTAATGAAAGGGCAATTGAATCTTCAGCAAATCAGAAGCGGCCGAGATCCGTTTGCTAAAATCAATGCTCCCTATAATCAATATTTTTTGGCACTAAATTGGGTTACATCACGAACATTACGTATATTATTATATAACTACATAACATAACCTGATTTAGTGCCATGTTTTACTACCATATTTTGTTGAAAGGGATATTTTTATCTTCGCGAACGTATATTTACCTCAATTATGTTTTAGATTGATTTATTTGCTTTTAGCTTTCCAGTTTAGTTTCCAACTTGGGAATTGTGGATTTAGCGAGTACATTATAGTTCACTGGCTGTCAGAGCACAATTGATAAAAATACTAGCAGTCAATGCACTTCAGGGTTCCATAATCAAAAATGAATTCTTACAATTTTGCCATGTTCTTCCATCAGTCGCTCTACATCTGTCTGTTTGCTCGCGACTAGGCTCAGAGATCTCAGTACTAGAAAGTTGTGAGGTGACCATGGGTAGACATATATATTATCCACGTTAACAACATGGTAGAATAAAATGAGTTATCATTTTTTAAATTCTTCCTCTACAAGGAAGGAGCAAGGATGCGGGGCATAGTCGGCATAGGGGATATTTCATTTAAACACATTGTGGGTCATTCAAAGACAACAATCTCCACTTTTTTTTCTGAACTGAGCTAGGGCTGTGTTAATATAGATTTTATTTATTACTATTTGGTACCTATTTCAAAGTCAAGCAAATGCAATAATATCCATTATTTATCTAACCTCACAAATGGGAATAAGTTTAAAGCAAATCAAACAATCTCACATACCATTATTTTTAGCCGCAATCTTAAGGGGCCTATATTGTAACGTGGTCAATTCCGTAAACGCCAAATTTTCTCTACACAAATGTATACTCGCACAACTGTAGATGGGTAGTTCTACCTTTCGGCCACCGCACCTCCATGAAGTTTTACGTTTTACGTTAGCTAACAACTTTGACATAATTGTACGTCTTCCGGTCACGAGCGGAAATTAGTGAGCAGTGCTGTTATTGTCATACAGTGAAGTTTGTGTTGCGGAAGTGGACAAATAATAAGGGGAACGGAAAGAGGGCAGGAACACGGAGGAGCACGTCGGGCCGCGGTGTCGATACTTCGTCGACTAAAGTGGAAACATCTTAGCATTATTAATTATCGGATTCTCATTGTAGAAAGGATATTACATATAAATTTACGTACGTAAATTAAATAAGCTGTTTGTCTGTGATTTCAAAACAACAACGTTTATTAAGTTGATAAAGTTATTTATACGCATCCAGCATCCCGGTAAACTTTTTAAAATATCTTGTCTATTTGTTTGTTCTGGGCATCTTCGGAACGACAGGAGCGACTCGGTAAGACTTTACTAGAAGGTAGAGGAGCATATTGGGTTATATTAAGGTATTTTGTTTGCGCCCGCATTATTAGTTTTAAGAACATTGTATTAATGCCTTAACAATCATTAACATTTTCATCCTTCTCTATAATTCATTACAAGCGGGATTCATTGAATTTAATCCCGAAATTTTCGGGATTAAATTTAATGAATCCCGGGATTTTCGGGATCGATATATTTTTCGATTCCTCCACGATTCCTCCAACTTCCGTCGAGCCTGAACGCGTTTTTCCGAGGCTTCATATTTGTGCAACAAATTGCGAAGTATGCTTTCGGATGAGACGTTGAATGCGTTGTTATTCCTAAGATTTTATTTTCGTGGCTTAAGAAAGTAATTTATATAGTTTCTAGTCTATTTAATTTAAAATATGAGTACCTATAAACATTGATCTCTTTAAATTGTAGTCTTTTTTATAGTATATTTAAACGAGTCTTAAGAAGTTGTTTTTAAGTTTATTGTAAAAAAAAAATAAACAAACTAGCAATTCAGTAAAAAAAATTATAAAACTATTTCATAAATTATTTACAGAAGTGCCTAGTTTGTTTATTTTATCAGAAGATAGTATATTTTGTTTTATAATTATGAGTAACTTGAACGATGATTTGAAATGTAGTGCCTTCAAATTAATTTTGAGGTTATCTCTTTAAGTTTAAACTATTTTCGACATCCCTCATTACGTCAGATGCTTTGAGATTTTGGGAATGCTATTATATATTAGCCGCTTTACTTTTATTATTGACATGAATATTGATGTAGTTGGAAATAAGACGCTTGAATTCCTGGTTAAACCAAACATTTTGGGCTGCCAACCGGTATAGTTTGGTTAATACTACATATGACTTCACCTGTTCAGCAAGACTTGCTGTTTTTAAATATTCTATCGTGTGAGGTGTTATTCGCGGAAATCCGTAATTTGTGATTAAACAAATCTAATTATAATAATAAAACTAATAAAATAATAATAACGAAAAATTATTCCAAAAATTATTACTAAATATTCGTAATGTCCTTCTTACTTAAAACAACTGTACCAAAATAACTACAACAAAAATATACATTTGACAATATACATACTTATAAATAATACAGACATAACTCTACTAAATGTTCCGCCAGACTGCAAACGGTAGCTCGGTGGTCGGTCCGCGGTACTACGAGACGAACTCGAATTCTGTCCCGCGCTCCGGTTCCGCGATGAATTCTTTTAAAGAATTTATCTGGTCACTTACCTACAAATGACACTTGATATTAGTGATGTAAAGTTCGCCAGAGGTGTTATTAAATTAATCTTCGATTTTCTAAGTGTATTCCACTGATCTCTAAACAAACAAGGCAAACTAAGGCAATTTATCGCGTAAACGATACACAGCACGCAATATTTCTTGCGAACTCGTAGGTTGTTGGCTGTCAAGGTAAATTTCACTATAAAATGTTAGAGCCGCAGCAATGTCATCTTTGGAAACTCCCATTAAAAATCATGTTTGAATATCCAATAACAGTGAAAGGCATTGTTAAACACTTCAACATTAGTCACACAATCTTAATTTCAAAAACGTTAATATCGTAGATGTAGCACTTATACTATAACTGTAACTTAAAAAACAGCGAATAAACAAAATAGGTACATAATTTCCATGCAAGGTCAACCACCGCACGCGGTTGCGCTTTGCGCTTAGCTGGGGAACGCGGCATGACGCACGACCGTCAGCTGTGACTGAGGTTGGATGATTGTAAATTTTTAGAACTCGTTCTAAGCTATTTTTCTCAGAAACGGCTAAATCAATGACTATAGTTTCTTTGCAAAGTTGTTCTAAAAAGAAGGAGATTATGAACAATTGCGGAAAAAAGCATGATCGCTTTCATACGGTATAACCTGGCTAAGTACATAAATTATCTAATAAAAGAAAAAAAAATTAACCCAAGATATAGTTTAATTAATAGTTTAGTACTGGTAAATAAAATTAAAGATGTCCTTCCAAATAATACTAAATTAATTTCATTCGATGTTGACAGTTTGTTCATTTATGCTACATTTTCAGAGAATGCTTAATAATTAAAAAATATAAATTATAAAAACAATAGTTGCTTTCAGGGAAGATAAACAATGTATTAAAATTAACAGGATCATGCATTACAAAAATAATAATCAATTTTATAATAATCAATTTTATATTCAAAAAGAGGATACAAGCTACAAAGAACATATTTCAGCTTTTAAAAATAATAAATCAGACATATCTTATCTTTCTAAATATTAGATAGAAACCGATCACAAGCTCGAAAACGATCACAAGTTCGATGACTCACATGTGTGTGGGTAGGGGTCACGTTTAAATGTTTTGGAATGTTTTGAAATTTTAAAACATAATAACAATATGCTCATTGACTAAATCAATATTTATAATTAGAAATTGTTGAACGCTTACCTGAAACTATTTAGGTAATGGTTTGATAATAGTTTGTGACAATTGACAAGCATGTCTATGGTAATGGTATGGTATGGCTCTGTGGCTGCTGGTAGAGGGGCTTCTGTCATCGCTTGATATATTGTGTAGTGCATGACCGCATGTTGTATGAGGTGGTTAGGAACTATTGGTGATTTTAACACTGCTGACACCCTGGTGGATCTGACTGTTTATATTTTCTCGAGGATATGGCGATCTGGCATGAAACGTACGGAGAAATAACAATATAACTATTTGACGGACTAAGATGAATAATTTATTAACATATGTTTAGAAGTTCGATATCTGTCACTCCTCTCAAATCAATACTAAATTTGTTGGATAGGGAATCGTAGTGGAAGAGAAGATTCGAGGGTCAACGATGGGTTGCATGTTGACGTACGTTGCAGGGATTTATAATTATCGATTTACGCGAATCAACACCTCACTATATAATATTTATAAACATAGTATACACTCAGACTCTTTTAGGGTAGACGGAAAGAACAGGTTCAATAATTATTTTCTGTTTTTTACCTATATCAGCACTTAGTAGTTTAGTATCTATCTATTTACAAAACCATGTTTTTTACGTTCCTTTATACTATTAATTTTTTCACTTTTTACCATCATAACATTCAAATCTCAGCATGTTTCTCACATTGGCTTGTATGGGAACAGGGGATTCTAACTTTCAGGATAGTTCCAAATCCTCCCCAGTAAGCCGTGTTTACAAAAGAATTGCACAAATTTCCGAAAGCCTAAATACGGTTAGGACATGTGCTGTTATGGGATTCCCGTACCGGCCTTCTGGATTTGTTATAAAATTCTAAAACCATTCACCGCTGGACTTTATTTAAATATAATTAAAACAAATTCAAACATGGCTAAAATTCGTTCCGTTATGAAGCCCGGTGCCAACTTGGTGCATCTGTCATCGAAGCCCGAAAACTTTAATAGTTTAATAGTTGGAGTACATATCAAGATAATTCCAACAAGCTCGTAAAAGATTATGATATATTATTCCGTTTTGGAGTTCCTTTGCTTATCTTCTGGCTTCATCATCAGATCAGTCCAATAATGAAATATTATTGTATTGACACCAGAACTACATACAATCCCGGAGTTTCCTGAACATCCAACAACTAGAAGTATGTGAAATTATGTCTCTAAGATTCCGTTAAATAAAACATACATGCATTAGAAGTGAAGCTAGTGAAGTCGTGTTAAAAAGTAACGAATTTAGTCATTAAGAACCAATATCAGTACTTTCGTTTATAATTCCCGTTAAGATGCGTAAGTCATAAATCGTGAAACTATCGATTTAAAAAGCTTTATTTCATAAATTTTCATTATTTCTATAAAAAAATATATAAAAGAAACTATAAATGTCGAGTCAGTCTTCAATACAATAATTTAAAACTTAAAATAAGAAATATCTATCCCGTATGGAATCGATCATGCATCTTTCCGCAAATCTTCATAATCTCCTCCTTTTTTAGAACAAATTTGCCAAAGATGCTATAGTCATTGAAGTAGCCGTTTATAAAAAAATAGTTTAAAAGATGAACATGTAAATTCACGAGTTACATCCTTAGTGACAGCTGACGGTCGCCAATAATTACCGTATTTTAAAAAATTCAGAAAACGCATTTTTTGATACCATTTTCTTTTCTCAATCTTAATAATTGAGGACGCTAGACCTGTGCTACATTTTTATTAAAAACCCTTATAAAGGGTAGTTTTATAAGGGTTTTACCTACTAAAGCGGTGGAAAGCATTTTCAATGCGCAAATTATCCAAGTGTGATTCGCGCCTTGAAGATTCTGTACAAACTTCATTACTTATGAAAAAATTTATCCATCCCAAGTCTCGAAAAATTTTTTGGGTTTTTCGTCAGCGACAAAGGCAAAATATTGATCTAGATTTTAAATGTATTTACTTCCCCTTTCCAATTTTTCTTTTTGTTCTACATCCGATCGCGTTTTTTAAATTAAAAGCTATAGTCTACTAGTATATTTTTAGTTATATTGCCATATATGATTATTAGCGTTCAACGATTGCAACAGAAAGAAAAGTAAACACTAAGAAAAATAAGATAATTCAACAATCGAAGTTTTATTCTGTTCTTTCTGGGCATGTGGATTAATCTGCTATTTTATTATTTTGTTTACGTAAGTAGTTCGCAACACAACATTTTGCCGGCAGCCTCCGTGGCACAATGGTTAATCAGACTGATTTTCGAGGTAAACTTAATTGCAACGATGTTTCCAAAATTTGTGATCGTTTTTTTTAGAGTAAAATCCAGCTTTTATAGAATACCACTAGCAGATGTGTTTGCCATTTTTTTAATCAGATATGGAAATATATTAGTGGAATTTTGATGATGAGTTTTTGAAATACGTTATTTTACAGAAACAAGAACGTCAACTAAGGGCGATCGAGTCTATATATTTATTTCTTTTTTTTTTACAAAATACATTTGTTTATACATCATGTCCATAAGAAATCAATACTCTGGTCTGTCATATTTCATGTTAATGTCTAAATCACAAGTACGGCCTTTTCTTTCGGACAGAGTCCGCGTGAGGCGGTTAGCCTTATCTGAGGTCGCTCACCTAATTTGGACCCACGAGCAGATTTTGCGAATGCGGTTTCGACGGTAAGTCTAGAGAAGTCGATTTACAATGTAAACAAACAACTGTCACAATGTGACAAAAAAAATTGGGATCCGAGGAGGTTTAACGCTTGGTATCGCATTTTGTGTATATACGGAGGTCAGTTTAAAAGTAATTAGAAAATCAAAAATTGAGAAAACTAGCAAGTTATTTTTATTATTATTGTTTCTCAAAGTAGTGTCCTTTGAGACCAATACATCGCTACATTCGATAGAACCTTTGAAAGAAACACTTTGTCCACTCGCACTTAGAAGTCGTTTCAACGGCCTTTTCACATGCAGCCACCGCTTCCTCGGCGTCCATAAACCACTTTCCTCGAAGTTTTTCCTTTATTTAAGGAAATAAATAAAAATCGTATGGGTCGAGATCAAGGCTACAAGGTGATTGAGCCAGTATTTCTATACTTAACGCCCTAAATACTTAACTGTTTATCTGGCGGTATGTAGTGAAGGGTTGTCATGATGTAGGAAAATCATACTACGAGGTCGTTTTCCCGAACTTTTTCCAAAACAAGAGACAAGCAATTATTAGTGTACCAGTTTGCAGTAACTGTTTTCTTTTATTCTATAACAATTGTTGCATAATCCGACGCTTCGAACTTGTTTTACTTTAGTACGCAAATAATCGCAATGGAAACACCCACTGAGCAAATTGTCTTTTGGTTTCAGAATTGTAACAGTAAATCCAGCTTTCTCCATCTGTAATCACTATGTCATAAGCAACATTTGGCAAATCTTTGCATCATTTCGCGGCACTAATTAAAACGACGGAGTTTTTGAGCTTCGGTCAAATTATTAGGTATCCACCGAGTACAAAGCTTCATGACTGCTAAGTGTTGATGAAGGATGTTGTACGCTTGACTCATACTGATGTTTAAGCTTGTCCGAATCTGCTGGTAGGCCACTCATTTGTAAGTGTCTATCATGAGCATGAGTTGCAAAGCGCTGATGTCTTCGATCATCTCTGTAGAAGGACGTCCTTCATGCAGATCGTCAGTCATGTTAATGCGACCAAGTTCGAACTCGTTAAACAAGTTGTAAATAGTGGCAAGAGATGAAATTTTGTCGTGAAAGATCAACTTAAGTCTGTTATAATTTTCTTGTTGACTTAAATAGCAACGAAAGTCATAAAAAATAATTGCACGATAATTTTCTCGCGTTAAATTTATGTTGAAGTTAGACAAACAATTTTCTTTTTGTCGCCAATTTTTGAAAACAAATGACAGATGCATACAATAGACATAATAAGGTTTGCAAAGTTTTAATTTTATAAACTAAAAATGTTTATTTTTGTTTTAGAGTTTCTAAGTAGCCAGTTCTAAAAATTTTATGTGTCACCTACGTAAATGCATACACCTACATTTTAAAACTTGATTTTCCTTATTCGCACTGCGTACCACATGAAATTAAAATGTTTGAAGTACTAATATCACGAAAATTCAGTACAAGACATAAAAATTCGACGTGTTTATATGTTAGTCAGGATTTAACAGGGGGTGGGGGGGTTCACGGATTGTTTTAGAAGGTTTTGTATACACATATGCAATAAGGTCTGTAAAGGTGTTTAAGTCTTACCCTCATATAAGTTTATATAATAAGCTGTTTCTGTTTCGTTTTGTAATAATTTTATTTCCCTATAAGTGTTAAGTTCTTAATACATTAGGACAATTCCAAGTATTATGTTATAATCTATAAAATACAAATATTTAGAATTTGAGTTCGTTGCTAATTTTTAATGTCTTTTGTCCATACTGTCCGCATTGTAATCAACTCTTAATCGAAATCGTTATTTTTTTAAACAGGTTGCGGTCCAAAATTGGGTTACTCCAATTATTTGTTTTACGAGAAATAGGTACGTAAATAGCTTCTAAAAAGTTCGGGATGCTGAATAGAGTGCGTCAGTCTTCTTGAGGAAAAACTGCCTTCCGAACGAGTGGTAAATTATATTATAATGTAATGTGCATTATAATATTAAATTTACATTATAATGCACATTAAATATAAAATAATTGTAAGAGTAATCTATGACGTAAAGAGATTGTTGAATTGGAATTTGATTCGAAACGACGCTTTTACACTTAGCATCGTCGGTGGCCCAGTGGCATGCGGCCGGCTCGCCCTGTTGACTTTATGACAATAAAGTGTCTCTGTGGGTACATGTTCGCATTACTCCAGGGAAGGCTCTGAACAACCTTCATTGCTCCGCGCGCCGCAAGGAGTTCGTGACCATTTTGATGGTTGGACTTCTACCGCCATACGTCGGATCTGCGTCGAGTTAAAGTCTGCTATTCATAGATTCATTGAAAGTTATAATTATTCATAGTTATTCCGAAAAGGATATACCTGTAAATTAAATAAAACAGTTTCATCTTTTTATATTAGTGTCTCCTTTCAGCATGCAATTTGCGCACCTCGATGTTTACGCGATTTTAAAAGTCAGTCAGCCTGTGTCGCACAACCAAATATCTTTTATAAACGGCAATAAGGACGTAAGTGCTTTGAAAACCCCGTTGAATGAAAGCGTTCCACGCCGATCCCGACGTCTATTGTGTTTTCTGTTTGTACCGGGGCCAACGGTTGGTGTTTAATTTGTAGAAGAATTTTCTCTTTAATTCGTACAACTCTGTACTTGAATAGAGTACGCGGACCAAAACTAGCTGCAGCCAGCTCTAAAACTAGATCTGTCGTATTGTTTATGGAATCAATATCACACTGTAGTTAGATTTTGCTTAAAATACTTTGACAGAAATATCCTATATTTTTTTGTATTAAAATTGCATTTAAATCTATTACTATAAAAAAATTCATCACTATGACTCTAGGGCATATTGCAGAATCAATTGTTTACTCTACAAGTAAAGTTTAATTTATTTTTCTGTTCAACTGTTTAAAATTACTATGAAAATTTTCACTTGGTAAACTGAACTTTTATCTGGAATTCTAGGTTTTAGATCTAAAACGTTTTGGATCTTTCTGCGAAAAGTACGAAAATATGAAATTCTAGTAGTTTTTATAGATATCTATCTACATCACATCTAAGTACCGCCTCTCTAAAAAAATAAATGTATTATTTTTTTCTAACGCATGCGTATTTCACACGTAAGCACTTCCACACATGCACAAACACTCGCGTGCGCCCAGGTATTCATACACGTATATATAATACGTGTATTTATATAACACACACATATATAATTCATAGACACACACGGGTATACGCACGCACGCGCACACACATATACATATATATACACAAATATACATATTACATAAGCACGCAGCATACGAACACTC
The DNA here is from genome assembly GCA_005406025.1 of Eumeta japonica. Classification (NCBI taxonomy): domain Eukaryota; kingdom Metazoa; phylum Arthropoda; class Insecta; order Lepidoptera; family Psychidae; genus Eumeta; species Eumeta japonica. The sequence continues at coordinate 104,289 of BGZK01001003.1, forward strand.
GCACGTACGATACAGCCGCGCGTTCGTGGCGAGTCCCATCAAAACTCGTACTCGCACCCGCGAGCTCATGGAAGATGAACGCACGTGCGGCCTCTGTTTGATCACGAGCGTAAAAAGCGAAACGACGGTGGTTATATTTTCCTAGCGAGACTTACAGGTAAATGGACTATATTGTTTAAGCAACGAACAAGACTTTAACAGCCTAAATGTTTTAGTGAAATCTTAAAAAAATTGAAGAAGTCAAATTGAGGTTCGAAGACGATAAAATATTTATGACCAAACTATAAATTATACACAGGCCTACAAAAATTTTTTTTTAGTGCAGCTCTGTTTGTGCCTGTGTTCGATAAAGTAGACAATGTACGGTATACTTATTGACATACGCTATTTTTACTCATCAGCTAGTAACCTTCTACCCTCATTTAATTTTTTCTCGGTCTTTTTCGTAAATAGTCGTTATTACAATAACATCGATAGTTTATGTTACTATATCATTAAAGCTAGTACGTATAAATGTTGTGTTAACAATCCTAAATATATTTTGTTATGTTTGTTGTGAATACATACTAAAAGATCAGCGTAAATCGATAACAGACACCGTGAATCGTCTGTATTTTGCTTACTTCGGTACTGAAATTCGACATCAGATAAAGTGTGGGCCCTCATAGTGTATGTAAACAATTTCTTGATGTTTAATATCAATAATTTTTTTTGAAAACTGTATTTTTTATTTCTCGGAACTAGACCTGATAAAAAAAAAAACCGGTGACATTTCTGACGTCACCGCGCGAGAGAACTGGTAACAGGTCGAAAATCTCCGGCACCGACACCATCGTAGGCCCATGTTATCGCTTAAATTGGAAAATACTACAACAATCACACACTCCTCACTCCTTCAAAATTTGCTCCCGATTTAACCCGCTTACAAAAATCGCTTCCTGTCTACTTTCTAAATAACAAACGCGACAATTTGTCTTTTATATTGGACCCTGCTTTATGACTAATAAATTATATGTTTCATAGCAGTCAGTGCAGTAATTTTTAATATTGTCATTTTAGTAGAAAAAAAAAACTGAAAAAAATGCAGAAAGGATGATCAGCTCAGCAAAATGCTACAGTTCGAGTCGCAGCGCAGATTCTGAGCTGGGCCCTTAATATTACTCCAGACAGCGGTCAAACAGGAATGTCATGTGCACAAAAGAACGAAACAGTGTCAGGGACCGTGCAATATTATGGCACTATCAGCGTAAAATAGATGTAGAAATAAACGAAATTTTTACTTTTCTTTCTTTTTCGTTTTATTTTTTTATTTCTTTTAAGAACGTGGAAAAGGTGATCAGAAGTTGCAGTGACACCTCTGGCAATGGTTTCTCTCACAATTTATATTAAAATATACGTAAGATAGGGTGTGGTGAGGTGATGGCTGTGTGATTAAAATCGTCATTTTGAAACCGAGAGGCCATGGGGTTCAAATCTGAGTGTGGACAAAGGGCCAATGAGCTTTTAATTTAAGCCAAATAAACTGCTTCTTCCGAGTGTCAGAGAGTTCGTGCGTTTGTCTCGGAGTTTGTTATCGCACTGGTGACAAAAGTCGCTGCCTCGGGCGCGCGGGCCGAGGGCGGGTCTAAGCGCCTCAATCTGATATAAAAATAGTGTTGGCTAAGCTCTGCAGCAGCGGAGTGACGAGCTCTCGACACCCGAGTTCAAATGGCTCGTATTACTTATGCGAAATCGAAAGCAAAACGGTATACGAGAAGGACTACAATACTGTAATTCGAATTTACGTTACAACATTGTTGTAACAAAAGGAATTATGTTCTTTATGCCACAAATTTATGGAATATAAAAAAAAAGTAAACGAAGGCTAAAAAAACGCACCAAACAAACCGATGAAAACTTCGAATATATATTTTTAATTCAGGCTAACTTATAAATCGAATCTGTGAATAACCAACAGTTCAATGACAAATCCTTAAAAACACAATACGAGTAAATAACTAAATCAGACCCTAAGTACAAAATTAAGCTATAATTGCCGAACTAATTCAAATGAAATAATGTGTGATAACTATTGATAAAAAATGAGAGTAAAATAAGAAGGTCTATAACATATAACATGAAAATATTTGTATAATGTTGATGCACGGCGCCGAAGCCTTTTTCGTTTTTGTACAGATTGAGCATTAAATGAGGTACAAAATGTTAATATGAATGTGATGACGTTCCAGCGTAATAAACACTTTTTATTATTATGTTCAACATTATTTTCAACAAAAATTTTTAGTAAGTCTCTGTTTGAAATCGATTCGGAAGTAGAAGTAGAAAAAAAAATATATTTAACAATTTCAACCTACACACAATTTTTAAGTGTCGTCGTATGTATTGACAATTTATAAGCGATTTGTCTTTTACCGTCAGTCCGAACTTGTGTGGTCCGTCCTTGGCGTACGACGCGCATACATAAGTGATGTTGTGGCTGCAAAATGGACACGAAACGAATTAGGAAGTATTTCCTGGCGTCTTTTAAAACACAACAAGTAACATCACAGCGCTTGTAATTTTATCCCTGCAGTTAAGAGACACGCTCTCAATTGTCAGCATCGGTTACACCAAAAACAGGGGTAAAGGAGAAAAAATTAAACCATAGCAAGTACGTCAAAAAATGTATGTAATGAGCAAAAGTTGAAAATAACTTCAATTGCCGCGTAATCTTCCGCCTACGGCTTCACCAGCGTGGATGTGGAACACACTCCTTCATTCTTTATATCGATACGATGTTAATTGTATTTCCAACCTTGTTTTCAGCACCAGTACAGTTACGGTCCGGTTTCAATGCCGATCTCGATTTCACTTTCGGTTTCGGGTAAACACGATGCTTACCCGATTTCGATCCCTGTTTTGTTATCAGTAGATATTTACTAACATTCCTCGTATCTAAAAACCGTAAGCTATTCGCTAAGTTGTCGTCTAAAACAAATCCTACAAAGTCGCTTCAATTCAGTTTCAAAGTAAAGAATCTCGTCACTTTATGAAGTGACGAGTGATGAGCAAATTTTCTCCAAATTTCGACTTCTTTGTGCATTAAAAAAAATGTTTAAATAATTGATATAATTTTCTTCCCTCCGTGAAACTCTTTTTATAAACATGCTTAACATTAGAAAAGTTTAAAAAATTTCAACACTTTGTTTATAATAAATTTTAATTTAAAAACTTGCGTAATTAACTAGTGTCTCCTTTTACCGCGCGCTAGTTAAGTGAGGCGGGTTCCGTGAGCCGCACGGCACTATATTTTTTTTCGATTCGTAATAAGGAACTTTCCGGTGACATGAAAAAAAAAATAATTAGATAAAACGAGAGCTAATAAAAATATGTTAAACACGGTAACAGAATATTTGAATATCTTGACAAATGATGAAGCTATTCAATTTTTACGGTACGGTACGGTAAAGTAAAAATCAAAAGTCGCGCCGAGCGTTCGCAGCCGGACGCCACGGGTCTGAGAGCCCGGCTGGAGGAAAGCGCAGAACCGGACTCCCTCTTTGAAGCTGTAAAATACACAGATATCTCAGTTTTGAGTAAAAAAAATGTTTTATTAAAAGGCTCTGCAAGTTGACTATTGTTATTGCCAACTTGCAAGCTATTGACACATCGTTAAAAAAACGCAGCATTTTAATGTTAGCACACGCACGTGATATGAACTTTTATACTCTTTTAATATTCCTATTGATTTTCGAACATAAATTCGAACAGTAGCAATCCTTCTTGAATATATAACAACCGATTTTTCGTTGACAGAGACTCATAAGCTTACACGAGGGATTCGAGTTTATCAGACTACCTTGAAACCGTAACTGTATTAATTTACATTTTATCTAAATGGTTAGATCCATTTTTAAATGTGATTGAAAACAAACTAATCCATAGTTATTTGTTTATAATATGGACTATATAATATAATAAAGGATTATACAAAACGCAAATAGACGAATATAATACATCATTATAATATTTATTTAATAATTAAGTAGTTAGGCATCTATCTATATTGCAATATAAATATCAATAATGTACTTCTTGCATTGTTCTATCTCTAGAAGAAATCATTGTATTAGATATACGACCTATTTAGGCGTAAGGCAAGTAAAGACTGATGAAAATAGTTAGGCAAATAAAATAGCCAGAATCAGAACAGTGCCATCACTGTTACATACACTAACAGACCAGTGCTGAACCTTTAAAAAAGGTAAAAACTGAAAAAAATAGTAGCATGAAACTCATTGAAACAGGAAGATAATATAACAAAAATTGAAGGAAAATGAAATTACGGTCGATTTGAGGTCGGGAAGTAGGAGGGGGTGAGTTTTAATTGTTTAAGAGTAAAAATCGGTTTATCTCGATTTCCGGCAAAACTATTTCTTCCATAGGACTTGTATGTAGTTTTGCCGGAAATCGAGACAAACCGATTTTTACCCTTAAAATACACTCCCTCCTACTGTCCGACCTCAAATCGACCATAAATTATTATTTTGTTTCATAATTTTGAACCACTCACCTCTTGTTATTTGTGCTTTGGCACCGTAAAAATTTGTTTATCAGGCGTAGTCAGCATCTTGTCTGTGTTCGTACGCTCAGGCAGGATGCAGTACTTACAACGTACTCGATTATTGGGTTGCAGTCTCCACGACGGCGTGCACGAGCTGGCCGAACGTAGTGGCCGGCTCCGGCGGCCGCTCGGGTGTCGCGGAATGAGACTGGTGACGTCACGGCGTTGTCGACGAGTCGCGTGCTTAGGAACGGAAACGAGAGGGAAAACATCGTAACTACGTCATTTATGAAGATAATTGAAAAAAAACCGCTCGCTTTTATTGCAAGTTTAGTGTGTTTTAAAGACAGTGATTAAGAAAATGGAGCTTCCTTGATCGCTTTTTTTATTATAATTTATTGATACTGTTGTTTCATGATAGATGAATATTTATTTTAAATGAATTTTTTATTCCATTCCTCACCTTACATTCTTCGCATGGAAAAAATAAATAAAGGAAAAAAATAAAATATAGAGCCTTTTTGGTTATTAATAAAGATGGATGATGTTGTAGAGATGTGCTCCCGTGACCGGGTGTCTTACATCTCTCGTCAGGGGCGAGTGACGTCGCGACGGCGGCGACCGCCGGCCGCGCGCCTGAGTGAGTCTCGCGAAAAAATATAAGTTAATATTAGATTATAATTTAATTCATAAACTGTCATTTTTTTTCTGACTAAGAAATGATAGAGGTCTCACTTAGTTCATAAAAGTCTACGTTTGGTCTAGCGCAGCCTCTGCCTCTAGTTTTTAAGGTTCCGAGCCCAAATGATAAAAATGGAACTCTTATAATTTTGTCATGCCTGTCCGTCCGCTTGTTCGCATGTCAAAGATATTTAATTGAAAAACTATAAGACATATATTGCTGAAATGTATAGTATAGGGGTATTGTATAAGCCGTTACTTAGTTACGTAGTTAAATAACAAAAATAAATATTTTAGGGAGGCGACACTCCATACCTGTAACAGCAGCTAAAAAAAATTTTTTCAGCAAACATCAACTTGTGGCACATTTTTCGACAGTTCTTTTAAAAACACTTTAATGTTCCTAAGAAATTTTTCTAATTACTTTAATAATTTCGCGATTAATCGCTCCGAAAGTTTCAGAAATTGTGCTCCCCTCCCTCTATTTCCAAAATTCTATGTCCAAAAAATATGAAAAAAATAACGAAGGCAACGCTTAATGAATACTTTAAAAGAAAAATATTTTGAACATAGTCGGATGCTGTATTTTTGAGTTATTGCCGAAAAACTGTACTTCTCAACAAAAGGACTTAAGTGCCATGAAGATACGCTCTTTTACTGATATACTTTAGTTGTATATAGTCTAATAGTAACAGTCGACATGTCTACTTCTTTTTCTAGTGACTAAAGTGCTTATAACTATTCTGTGCGGGAAACATGGAAAAAGTGTAACAATGTAGTTTTATTCATCTGTAGTGCATTTCTTTGTAATAATGGCTTGCGAATCATGAATGATCGTGGTACGACGTGCTCTTGGACAGTTTTTTTATTTGGTATTAGATGATGTAAGAGTTTCATAACTTTCTAAACGCTTCAAATGAGGAAGTACTTCGATTCATTATTTTATCACATAACATATAACGGGTCCTACTTCTTCAAAGTAATTATTATTTCAATTCGAAACTTTCCAAAACAACATTTCCTGTTTCCTTAACATTTCTCTAATTGTCTGTTTCTATGTTACTCCGTTTGTGTCCTCTTTGGTCAAAAACCACTGGGTTTGTTCACATGATTTTATTATGTATGATAATACGTCTTATGGTAACATTTTTAGTATAAGTTTGGTTAAGATTGGTAATCTAGGTTATTAGTAGTGATTATTTTAGTATATCATATCGTAAAGAAATTCACGGCATATTATTCGTCACTAGACGGGCGTGTGCGGGTCATACAAAAAAATAAGCCCAGCATGCCTTGTAGTTCCATACATATATACCTCTAAATGATGAATAGATATAACTCGAAAAATAATTTTGATAATTTTTTTTTTACTTCATCATGTCATCTGCTAGTGTTTTTGAGAACTAATTTAAACGCGACAATTCGTACAATTCATCGCAGGCGACGCAGGCAGACTGCGCGAGTGCCACCTATGACCAAAAGCACGATGAGACGAGGTTCATCTCGTATACTATAGCAGCCATGTTGTAAGCGTATAGACACAGGTAAAGTGTGTCTGTGTGTGTGAAAATGTTTACGCGTGAATACGCGTAATCTAAATACCTAGATTATGGAAGCAGAACTTTTTTCCGTTCCGTTGTATGGCAATGACAACGAGATTTTTCACCATTTTGTTATAGTTGTTTTTATTAAGGCAAGTGATTGCCTGTTTTTAAGTAATTATTTGGTAAATTTACTGTTAATAAAACAAATATTTTTTTCTGGAGAAGTGTTTTTAAATAAATTTAAACTTGCCGCTCTTTTGATGTTATCTTTTGAGGAAATGTGTAAATTGATTAAAAAAAGTAAAGGAATTTGAATTTATTTTTTTGCATACGTTTTATCAACCTTTTTTTAAGATAGACATTGTGTATGGAATATTATAGATAAAGGCTAGTGGTATTGTTTACCGATTCCAAAAAAAGGGTATTTATAAAGCGGTATTTATAATGTTCAACTGTATTATAAGCGCGTGACTTACGAAATTATAGACAATGTTTTCAAAGAGTTTTGTAGTCGTTAGAAAAGTTGAAAAGGCAAAGTTTGTTAAACTACTTGCTTATGAAAACTTTCTCCCTATTGTATGAATTTTTCAAAAGAATCTGTCGTAAGGTGAGAGTCAGGTAGGATAGGCAGTTACTGTCGGTGGGCCAACAATGGAAACAATACTAAAACTGATAAGTTTGATCTTTGCATAGCCTGTTTGAAATATTTGTGCACGCGAGTATTACTAGGACAAATAATATGTCGCATTTTTTTTTACTTTAAAAAAACTCGAGGCCCAGCAAAGGAAACGGCCCTGAGCGACTGGTCCGGGCGTCCGCTGGCCCGCGCGGCTGCGCGCGCGCACGCGGGCTACGACGAGGAAAGCGGAACGTGATTTCATAAACAAAAACAGAACATATTTTTTTCAATGTTTTCCTCGAACTACGTCAGGCTCGGTAAGTCGACAGGTCGTCCTTTCGCCGCAGATACGTAATTTTAATTCCGTAAAGTTTTGAGTGAAACGATGAAGGCACTTGTGGACCGACGCCGGCTCGTGGAGTGGCCGCGGCGGAGGACGCGCGTCGACCGAGTGTTCACGTTTTGTAACTTGTGACCGGCCTATTATTACTTTTTAAAAATCGGCAAAATCATTAATATGAAATGAAAAAAAAAATGACAAAATTAGGTGCAGGTGCATTTCAGCTGAATAAATTAAAATTTTTGGATATTATAGAAGTTTACTCCTTTTAACAATCGATTTTCAAATCGAATATAGTCCGTGCTACACAAATTATAGGGAGAGTCAAATCGAGGATTTATGCAATATTATTGACTTCAATTTGTTAGTTATTGTTACATGATTTATTAACTTTTATAAAAGAGAAAAAATATCGAAGGTAACTTTTTTAGAACAGACATTTACATTTTATATGCAAATGGGACCGATTTTAATTTTCTACGTACATTAATGCATACAAACATTTATTTAAATGAAAAATAAAATGTTTTAGCACATAGGAGCTTGAGCAATAAGCAAACATGTGCGTGTTTTAGTAAGCAGGTGTGTGGAGGTTGCGGGGTGCGATACAAGTCACGTTAATGGGTTACAGTCGTGCCACTTTAACAAAGAGCGTAATCGTTGTTGTGGGGCCCCTCCGCGCAACATGTTCGCGAATATTATTTATGATTTCTATTTTTCTCCCATTACCGATTATTAATGGTAATTGTTTGAAAATATGTTTTATTTTTAAACTAGATAAGTTTATTTTTCACGTATATAGTGTGGCGTTTCAAAGTTTTACCATTGAACCGTGGAGTTGACACGCAATTTTTTTTATCTCAAACTGTTTTCGGGAGAAGAAAAGAGGTAAATCGGTAATCCTACGTCATCGAGCAACGAGATGGGATTTAATTCTAAATCGCATATAAATATCAAATAGAAATATAAAAAAGAACAGTCAATATTGGAGTGAAGGTGAGGAGTCCCCTGAGGCGAGTGGGCCGCGGGCCGGCGGCGGGCCGCGCGGCGGACACCGGACCCGTCCTTGAGAATACGGTCGACTTCGACACACAAAGCATCGCGTGCGATGTAGTTTTCCGGTAACCGGTGCCGGTGAGAGGATTTTCGATGCGTAGGCGTTGCCGTGGCTACTTATTGCGTCTCTTGAATTAATATGATATGTTATTCATTCTACCGCCAGTTTCGTTGATTATGGCTAATATGTTGCAATCGTTCCGTTTCCGATTTCGTAACATCTTAACGACATGTCTACAATTGGAATAAGTTAGTTGACCACGTTGTCATGACTGCTTACATTTACAATTTTATTGAATTTCTTAAAGTCTGGCGCCTATTTCAAAAAAAACGTGCTGATAATGAAAATCTTCACTAAAGAAAATATATATACGAAAAACTCACCCATATAGTGCAAATTGAGTCATGAAATTTATATTTATTCTAGAAAAATGTATCTGAGCGAAAAGGGTAGTTCCATGTCGCATAATTTAACTCAGGCTCCGAAATACGTTTGAGTGGAGATGTCGTGACTGGAACATCATGGCCAAATTTAAAGCAGACTTATCTTAGTGCGTTTACGATGTTAACGTGGGCGATCGAACCGTGGACAATTAAGGGTGTGGCTGTTGTAAAATGAAACAAAAACAACAAAGACTTGAGCATTAACGGTCAACCGCCGGACACCTCTGTGTATTTAAATGCATCGCATATAGATACCCCGAGCGCCGGTGGGCCCGCCAGAGCCCGAGGCGCCGGCGCGGCCTGAGCCACGAGCACTTGTATTCCTCAGGACGATCTCTCGCTTTGTGCTCCAGGATTGTTTCGATTTATCTAATCGGAATTCAATACAGTCCATTTGTTAAGTGTATTATTATATATCCGCAAAATAAGGAGTGCTGAATATCGCAATTTCGTCACGTGCCCTCTCGCCCTGTCCGAGACAAATTATTTGTCACTCCACGTTTTGAATCCTTACACAACCTCCTTATGAAATTAAATTCAACAACACTCCTTCTTGTTGAATTTGATTATAAAAATTCAAGTAATGTTTATAACCAAAGTAAGCGAATGAAAAGGGAAAGCTAATGTCGATTACTAGGGTTTTTTTACGGGTTATCTTGTGTCAGTACTCTTATGAGATTAAAGACCACCCAGGGCCAGTAGATTGTCGTCCTTTCAGTCGTGATTTGGCCCAAAAATGATTTTTATTTCTTAAATTCAAGAGAAAACAGTTTTCATCATTGATATATGCACTGAATGCATTTGAGAAAATGGTTTAAGCCGATAGAGAGTTCTTCAAAACGGTACAATAAAAAAAATATAACCTGTAGAGTATTGTTTGTACTGTCACAAATTATTTTGAGTTTCTTACTTATAACCAAGTGAGAAGTATTTTACGATGTCAATTAGATCGAGAGGAGCACTAATTATTAAAAGTAATTATATTGATAGTAATTGGTGTTGTCACAGCTTCATAGCGCTCTATGATATGTAGCTTTATTTCCGTTTTGTAACAAATAGGTAGTAAAGAATTATTAATTTCTTAGAGTCCATTGTTTTTTTTAACAGATTTTATGGTGGTATCTATTTAGGTATCATATATAGTCGGCTTACATAATTCACCAATAAATATCACATTTCCAGTATCAGTCATCTGCACTATTATCTACAATTGAAGATAGGATAAGAACCATTATCAGTAGTAGAGTTGTTGACTGTTTTTTATTTACTTTATTTTAAATATTTTTGGTCAAAAAAAGTGTAGTTATATTACATTTAAAATAGCTACAATAATGGTCAAATTATTAATGTTTTGAATAGCTAATACGACGGAGAATATATAATAGTCTGTGACGGCTTTTTTGTAAGAGACCATAACATAGAATACGAGTTAAACTCACTTTAACTTAATTTGAATTTATTGGTAATATTAAATTAAAGTAAGAAAATGTACTTAATCCATCAGTAAAAAAAACTATTAACATTTAATAAGTCAATCAACTAATTATTCTGTTTGCCGAGAATTAACTTGTATTGACGTCTGCATCGCGTTCGAGTCAGCCCTCAAGTCGATGAAATGAAAGAAAACGCCATTTCTCGATAAACGCGTAACACGAGCTGATGTGGTCTAGGACTTCTCGCGCGGTCCGGCTCTCGGCCGCGCCCCACCCGCCGCTCGCGTTAGCGCGGCGAGCAAAGGCGTCGCCGACAGTTTTCTTTGCAACGACTCAAGAAGTAGATAAGGAGTTTATTCCATAATAGAACTGAAATTTTTGTCGAGGATATGCACATGCAATAATAGCTGACACAATTCTAGAACTCCACTTTCGGCTTGACCGCCTGATGCCACGTGAGGACCGGATTTTGGCAGCTTACAATTTTTGACAATTGATAGTTCAAATGTACGTTCTAAGCTGTTATTACATTATTAGATACATATATTGGAATCCTATGTTTATATCGCATCATCTACGCATCAAACTTTTTTTCCTCGTTTGAAGTAGATTTTTATGTCGTTCTTAAAACTAAAATGATATTTAATAACCGTGAGCTTTTTAATTAACCACATACGATTATCCGATGTGTTTGGCCCGAAGTTTATAAAAAGGATCCTAGTTTTTTGTTTAACAAATTTGTGCTTGAAATAAACAGCACACTCAAACAAGACAAAACAAACATTTTGTTTAAAGTATTTTTTAAGTAAATGCGCTATCCCACTTTGCGTTAAGCCAAACATATAGCACTTGTCACTTGTGTCTATGTAACGTTCGTGAACATTCGCTCGTATTTATTGAGCCCCTTTTTCGTTTAATAGATCAGCCTTTATTCCTTTAACGTTATCTGTGGAGAGTCCAACTCAAATTTCTCACTGCTACATGTTCTCACATGTTCATGAAGCGACTGGTCATCATACTGATGCCTAATAATGTTTTCAGTTCACGCACAGCATCGACTGACTATAGGATGGCCTTGTTTAAATTCATCTACGCTGAAATTATTGAACATGGTGCTTATGTGAGGTTTCATACACAAAAGGTGAAGTAATTTGATCGATGCACTGTCGAGAGAGACCACTTACAAAGGTGGACCCTCTTAGAAAACAAACGTAATATTTTTTTATGACTGTCTAATCATAAAAAAATATTACGTGAAAATTTACACAGGTTAATTTCATATTTTAGAAAAAGCACTTTTGAAGTTTGGAGGTAATGTTGTTTGTCTTATAAACTTCTGAAAGCAACATGCGTTAGCGAATTACTATCAAATGTTGAGCTTTTTGATTTAGTAGCGTAACGACGCTCGGGCGCGCTCAGCCCGCCCCGGTCCTTGCTCTTTCCGTTTCGATTTACGCGTGTAATGTGACATTCGCGTGGCTGATGTTTTTATTATTTATATAATTTTAGGGCAGGTACCACCAAAAAGGCTAGATTATAACCAAATTAACCATATACACATATTCCCCGCTGAGAGATTCGGTTGGACGATTCTGTTTCAATTCAAAGACCTTAAGAAAGCTTTAGAATTGAACTGTCATACAACGGACTGAAAATACTCGGGGGCTTTCGGCCCCGGGGCTAATCAATATTCATTTTATCAGTTTCCTTATTGATGTCAATTTGTTAACTCTTTTTCTTTCACTTTATTACGAAGACGACGGTATATAAAATTCCGCTAACATATCTACTACCCCAAGATTCGACTCTCGTCTGTTTCTAGATGATTGTCTTTAACTATTTTCCTACTTATTCTATTATACAAGTCTATGTAACGTATCTTTGACTGATGTCCGGATAAAAAAATATTTGGAAAATCCAAAAGTGCACGACTCATAATGTTCATTCGTTTTTTGGTTTTGTTAATAACTATTAAACGACACAAATCAAGTTAACCATTTTCAATACCAATCTCCGGACAGTGGATCTAAAGCTATTAAAAAAAAATGGATCAAATTAGTGAATTTTTACGCTCGCTATCGTGTCCGGAACGAAAAAAGTGTTGATTGACAGGAAATTTCTTTTGACTATTTTGATAGTTTTTTCTAATTGTATTATGTTAAATCGATTTGAACCAGTGATAGAATTAATCTTCATTAAATTATCTATCAAATAGTGCACAGGTTAATAAAATTACATGAATTATTAATCGTGTTATTGATGAAAAAAGTTACGAAATTGAGGAAAAAAAATTATTCGTTCGTAGAGCACTTCTTAATGCTTCGCCTTATGAGTCGTGCAAAAGTCGTTTTCATTAAATGTGTAGGTGATCGGTATTATTTAAAATGGCCTACCGTTCGGGTATTCCCCAGTGCGGTTTAATAATTATTTTATTTTTTAATCTTCGCTCTCGCGTGAAATCGCCATCGGGCGGAGCGGGAATTCCCACGTCACAAGCGTTACGCCGGCGCGCGGCGCGCTCGTGGATGGTGACGTTTTCCGTTCGGAAATAAAAAGTTGCGGCGCGTTACTTATCAACAATAAGTGTTTTTTTACGACCACAACACATGAATAAATAATGAGTAAATTACGATCTGTAGGCGGTGTGGCGGTCCGTTTGCTTGTGACCACTTCTTATGAAAAGTTAAGAAATGGCGGCGCAGAGCACGGCCCTCCGCCGGGGCACGCGCCCTGGTGACCGTGCGACGCCGCAGGTTTCCGGACAATGACACGTCACGGCTATCGGAAGAGATTAGTTTTTATCCTATTTTATGACGCAAAGCAGAGGATGTTCCTATTATTTTGTGGTATGCTATAATGTAGGAGTATGAATATAGACACATTATTGTTTTCTTTGTAAAGTTGAGGAGCCAAAGAGCATTTCTTGACTTAAACGGTTCAGTCATTGATAATTTCGTCTAGAAGTCGGGAGTAGACAATGCATGACGATAAATAGAAGGTATTGTCTATTTACTACCATATCTAAAAATAAGATGGCGGCCGCTATACAACATTAGGAGACTAAGAAAAGTAATGAATTCGTAAACTCATAACATGAGGTACCGTTCAATAGGTGTTTTAAAATCGTACTTTTTCTTGATGCGGTTTAATTTTAACGCAATGCCGTTGACTCTGAACTGTCGGCTGTGCTCGTGTGATTGTATGTTTGTATTTTACAGGGCGTCAAAAAGTTTTATAGGCAGTTACACGCATCGACATAAAAACCTGTTCTCATACAATTATAGATCCTCAAGGAAAGCTAGTCGAACATTACGCAGCAGACCTTCCACATCTCAGTTTAAATGAGATATATTTGTTTCTGTCATACTCGAACTTCTAAATTATTTATTGAGTAACCTTGATTTTTCTTTACATCAAATGAAAAAATATGATTCCTTACAATAGCATCACTCTCGTGTTTATCTGTTTGTGCGGCTGTTGTAGTCTATTTCCTTTGTTTTATTGCGATGAAAAAATTTGTGATTTCGTATACTTATAGTTAGATGTCTCAATATGTTATTAGCACATCTAACTTGAATAAACGATTGCAAAGATGTTGGAAAAAAAATAGTACATTCGACTATCTATGAAACTACTGAGTCTAAAGTTGTGAAAAAAAATGGAAATATGGATAAAAATGATAAACCAATAGTTTACAGGAAAATCTATAGGAAAATCAGGGGTTTTTAAATACACACAGGAAAGAAAATAGTCACAAATCGAAAATTTGCGTAAAACTTGTTGCTTTAATTTCACTGGGGACTACATGATAAGTTCGATTGGTTTAGTGGTTATTTTTGTATTCTATTCATATAAAGGAGTAGGGTATTATAAATTATAGCCAACAATAACGTATTGAATTATATTTAATTTCCTAAAACATTTTAAACTCTAAGTATGTGATGTGATGATTTATGTATGGACCTTTCTCCACGAGAGTCCGACATAAGTTTGTTTTTATTTGACGACATTATATGAAAACCAGCCAAGTGTGTGTCGGGCCACGCGTAGTATAGGGTTCCGTAGTTGTCTGTCACAATATGCGAACATAGAAGCGGATTTTTAATTTTCCGTTTAGAAAATCGAAGATTTTCAAAAAAATAGAGAAGTCATTGGTTTGGGTTTGGATTCTGACAAATCGAATTATCATCATATCTCGACGTTTTGAGGTTCCAGGAAACCGTACCGAGTTATTTCAGAAGGAGACTCGTATGTGTGTGTGCATGTGTGTGTCTGCATGTGTGTCTAATTATTTTTTTGTCTATACGATATCTCAAGAATGAATCAACCGATTGAGACAAGTGACATGGTGTTCGAAAGGGTCCATTGAGACTTAAATAGAAATTGACTAAAAAATAGAAATTGAAAAAAATTAGATTTTGAGAATTGAGATAACTTGGAGAATTTTATCCAAAAGATTTTTTATCTATCACAAAAACTTTTGTACTTAAAAAAACGCCTCAAATGCTGCTAAACTAATGAAAATCAAACTACGCGTTCAAAAGATAATGCAGTCAGAAAATTAAAAAAAAAGGTTTTTTTTTTTAATATGACTTGAAGAATTTTCATACAATCGATTGTATACTATTCGATACTATTGTAAATACTCTATAAAATGTTTGTGGAGAAAAACTGCCAAATACCATTAAATGTTAAATGACGCGTTCAAAAGACATCGCAGTTTAAAAATTTTCAAAACAATATTTGTTTTTGATTGATTGATTTTAAAGACCAAAATTACATACCGATAATAACAATTTACCCGGTAGGACGGGCAGTCGGTTTGAGCAAACTTAAGAAATTAGAGTTCAATATTTCGCAAACAGATTCCCAAATCGAAAAATGGTTTTCACAGACTCACAATATTTAAAATGAGCTATCCAACGATACCCCACATCATGAGATACAATAAAAAAAATCATCCCCACTTAACGTGTAGGAGAAATACCCTTAATTTTTTTTAGTTTTATAGCACTATTTCGGCAGCGTGACAGATGTGTATGCCTGTGTTGGTTTATAGCTTTCTAGTACCAAGAGTCCCTGAGCTAAAGAGTCCACGCACAGACAGGTAGACGGACAGACGTGCAATACGAAACTATAAGGGTACCTTGTTAACTACGAAATCCTGAAAAAAAATCCTTATTATTTTATGTGATATATGAGTTTATGTGTAAAGCCAGTGTCCAAAACCTATTTACTTACGTAAAACATTTGTATTTGTGAAGAAATTATTTTTTTTTATGTTAATTCCTTTCGAAACGTTTATTACAATAATATTATTAGTGCCAACGGCCGCCCGAGCGTGACGCGGCGGGCGCACGATCAGCCTTAGAAGTCTGTCATCCATTTGGCAGTCCCGTTGTCAGACCCTCGTAAGTCGGCGCCGTCTGCTAGGAGAGCGCTCGGAATGAGAACCTAATGAGCCAAACTCCGTGCTTTGAGAGCAGCAAATGGAAAGTTCTGTTACTTATCATTCAAATCCATCAACAGATTAAATCAACGGTGCAATTACGATCAATTTTTATTCAAATCATACACCTCTGAAAAATTCCAATTTGTTACCTGTTAATGTTAATGAGTTTCATCGTATTGAGAGGTTCTTGGCTGCAGATACTATATTATTTAACTTATAAATTTACGCCCATTTTCTGGGAGGATAAACAGAGACCACAGACGTTCATATGGTACGCTCTGTGCATAACTGTCTTGTTGCACTGACATTATCAGTTGTTCCATGGAGCAAGAGTTGAAGCTCGTTGGCTTCAGGTGATTAAAACTTGGCTTTTTTTGATTGTGCGAGCAATTTGATTTGCATCAGATTTTTTAGGCCATCCCTTACCGACGTTTCCATCGTATATATTCGTTGTACACATGTATGTGCTTGGTCAGTCCACTGTCATTATTTTCCCAAACGGGTAAACCGGCGTGACATAACTTTTAATGCTTTAGTCACTATATTTCTCTTCAAATTACAATATTATCTGGCATTACGATTTCTATATGTATTTTCAAAGATACTCTACGTATACTACACAAGAATTGCGTATCCTCTTCATTTATTCTACTTTCATGTGTCCTCTGCTACACTCAACTTTCACTATATACATAAACGTAGGACCAGAACTCTAATTAAACGCGTTTGTCCATGAAACACTTTAGCTAGGTCTTACATCAAGCAAGGCTCCGTTCACATTAACGCTCTTTTTAATATCTCTATCATATTTACAGTTATTTGTAATCAAACTTCCCAAAATAGACGAACTCTTTCATTTGTTCAACACTTTCGCAATACATAATATATCGCTTTCAGCCATATTTTTATTTTTTTCAAACACAATGGCCTTAATCTTGCTAACATTTATATTCCGATTTTTTTTATAACAGAATTTTTTATTTCATTTATCATCTGTTACAATTTTTAAGCCGACGGTTCAAGAACTCTTCGGTTGGGAGCCTACAGACAAGCCATTCCCTCAGTCCACACTCTTTTAAATCATACAGACTACTATCCGGAACGTCCTCGGTGACGCTACACATTCTGTGTGACTTCTCTACGAATGTCAAACGAGTCAAGGTATGCCGTTTATTCTAATGCACAAGCACTTTATATTTATAACGACATGAGTGTGTAAACTTCTGGTTATGTACTATGCAATAATGCTAATAATAAGTGAATTCTTAAAGATACGAACTTACAAGATTTATCAATTTACAAAATGCGCTAAACATAATTGAACGTAAAATATTTTAATTTCTGTTGGTCCCGTACTATTACACAGTGTCTGCCTTGTGGAGACCACGGACTACGGATGTCAAAGTTTGCTTGAACTGGTGGTATTTTTTTACAGTTGTATTTTCATTTAACATACATTGTTTACATTAATGGGACCATAGAACAATAAATAATAATGTCAACAACATCATTCTATGTATAATAATATGGGCTGAAAATACGAGGTGATTTCGATTCGTAGGACCAGTTTAGAACGATCGTGACTTTTTTAGCTTTATAATAACATTTTCAGGAAGTTAATAAAATACAGGCGAAGTTATTAAGCGCGTGTTAAAAAAATACTCGTAATACAAAGTTATTGTGGTTTAATATTTATTCGCATTTATATTACTTTTGACACGTGGCTACAATTTTTCATTAATAGAATAATAAGTGATGAATTGTTATGAAAGATCATAGTTTACTATTCATATTACATGTATTAAAAAGAAAACATATTGTGAGTAACCAAAGACAGATTAACGGAATGGATGGCGTTAGTCGGTCGGGCCTCAAACTCGATGAGAACGTCGCGGTGCCAAAGCGTTCGTGCTACCGTCTCGGAGGAGCCGGCGTCCGATATCGAAACCGGACACGGGCGCGTGAAAGGCACATCGCTCGATTGTTACTGCGAATGAAACTGACGCAACACAACCAGCGTAATCTAAAGCCGGGGCGCGGGCGCCGGCGCGGCAACCGGGCACGTGTCAGCGCTATCGGGGCGTCACCATTTTCTGTATTATCATCTATTGATATGTGTAGAAGAGCCTTATCGAGATGTCTTATCGTTTTATTATTATTGCTAAAAGTTTAGTTAAGAAGAGTGAAAATGAACGTTGTAAATATTTACGATTTCCGTGTCGCGCTTATGGCATCCAGCTGCAGGCACGCCCTCTCACCGTTCTGTTTCAAATTAAAGGCTCGAAGCTTGATGTTCGGCACGGTTTGATTACGGATGGAGTATTGTTATAGCATTGCGGAGAGTATACCCAGTCACGTCAAAAATGGAGGGCTTAGCGTGTTCTCGAGGCAGGACGCGTGTGTTTTAATTCGACTTAAATAAAAAGTCGACCAAGAATCAAATCCGTAATTTTCTGATTTGAAGTAATTCGCTGTTCATTTCACTGCCTTTCATTTTTATAGTGCATTCAGTTTTGAAAAATTAAACTGTTAGCTACCTACAGTTTTATAATTTAGTACATATCGGTTAAATTTAATATAAATCATAGCTCTTTTTGGGGTGCCGCAGCCAAAACCATAAAAGAAACCCTTATAATTTCGTTCTGCTTGGTCTATCTGTCCATCCATACGTCTTTTGACTGTGCTATTTTATTACCGATTTTAATGAAATAGAAAAATCGACTGTCTGATATGTATAATCATGTACAGATATTACAAAAAAAAAAATCACTTTACACATCCTTGTCCCCTTACGTATTCGTGCTTAGAGCACTATTTGTTGACATTTGCTAGTCGAGTGGTCCTTATGGAACACCTTCTATTGTGATTTAGCACTGTTTTTTGACATTTACAAGTCGCGTAGTCCTGTTGGAACACCTTCCATTGTGCTTGAGCACTATTTTTTGTCATTTACAAGTTGAGCGGTCCTGATAGAACATCTTCCATTGTGCTTGAGCATTATTTTATGTCATTTACAAGTCGAGCGGTCCTAATGGAACACCTTCCATTGTGCTTGAGCACTATTTTTTGACATTTACAAGTCGCCTAGTCCTGATGGAACACCTTCCATTGTGCTTGAGCACTATTTTTTGTCATTTACAAGTCGAACGGTCCTAATGAAACACCTTCCATTGTGCTTGAGCACTATTTTTTGACATTTACAAGTGGCCTAGTCCTGTTGGAACATCTTCCATTGCGCTTGAGCACTATCTTTTGTCATTTACAAGTTGAGCGGTCCTGATGGAACATCTTCCATTGCGCTTGAGCACTATCTTTTGTCATTTACAAGTTGAGCGGTCCTAATGGAACACCTTCCATTGTGCTTGAGCACTATTTTTTGTCATTTACAAGTTGAGCGGTCCTGATGGAACATCTTCCATTGTGCTTGAGCATTATTTTATGTCATTTACAAGTCGAGCGGTCCTAATGGAACACCTTCCATTGTGCTTGAGCACTATTTTTTGACATTTACAAGTCGCCTAGTCCTGATGGAACACCTTCCATTGTGCTTGAGCACTATTTTTTGTCATTTACAAGTCGAACGGTCCTAATGAAATACCTTCCATTGTGCTTGAGCACTATTTTTTGACATTTACAAGTGGCCTAGTCCTGTTGGAACATCTTCCATTGCGCTTGAGCACTATCTTTTGTCATTTACAAGTTGAGCGGTCCTGATAGAACATCTTCCATTGTGCTTGAGCACTATTTTTTGACATTTACAAGTCGCCCAGTCCTGATGGAGTACCTTCCATTGTGCTTGAGCACTATTTTTTGACATTTACAAGTGGCCTAGTCCTGTTGGAACATCTTCCATTGCGCTTGAGCACTATCTTTTGTCATTTACAAGTTGAGCGGTCCTGATGGAACATCTTCCATTGTGCTTGAGCACTATTTTTTGTCATTTACAAGTTGAGCGGTCCTGATGGAACGTCTTCCATTGTGCTTGAGCATTATTTTTTGTCATTTATAAGTTGAGCGGTCCTGATGGAACATATTCCATTGTGCTTGAGCATTATTTTTTGACATTAACAAGTCGCCTAGTCCTGTTGGAACACCTTCCATTGTGCTTGAGCACTATTTTTTGTCATTTACAAGTCGAACGGTCCTAATGGAACACCTTCCATTGTGCTTGAGCACTATTTTTTGACATTTACAAGTCGCCCAGTCCTGATGGAGTACCTTCCATTGTGCTTGAGCACTATTTTTTGACATTTACAAGTGGCCTAGTCCTGTTGGAACATCTTCAATTGCGCTTGAGCACTATCTTTCGTCATTTACAAGTTGAGTGGTCATAATGAAACACCTTCCATTGTGCTTAAAACGTGCGCTTCTGAGTTAGCTCCGGTTTCGTCACTCGTTTTCTTTCGGCGTATAAATCGAAAAATAATAATGGAATCCATCTTAACCGCCGGCTTTTGGGCTATTCGGAGGAACACCAGTTCCTCCAAATAAATTGCTACCAGTACAGTTTTCGAAGGGAGCGTTCAACTTGTGATCTTTTTACTTAATTTATTCACCGCTCGACGGAGGCTGGCGAGAGCAAGAGGGAGGCTTTAGCTGTAAGTTTGGATGTAGCGAAGGTTTTTTTCTTAATACCATCTTTGTTTAGGTTTCTTGAAAAATTATGGAGGTGGCCAATTGTTTTTTAATTATGTTTCTTAGTTTTCAAATTTACTTTTAGTTAAATTTTTGTTTTTTTTCATTTTTTATTTTTATAAACTTTATAGCTGTTATTTATAATAAAATATATTGTTTAATGAATCATATTTCAAATATCGATAAAAGCCATTTATATGTATTGTATCAGCTAAACAAACAGCTCCGCCTCATGGGTCCGCGTTGTTTCGTTTCATCGAATAACAAATACAATATTATTCACTCGTTGATTTCATTACCTTGTTTCATACTTATATGTAGCTTATTTTAAAATAAAACGGCTGCATTTTTCGTTATTTGCACTTAGTAGCATTATTGGAAATTGTTAAACTGTTTATTACTACGATAATTACCACAATATTTAATGATACTCTTCGTTGGTGATTAATACCGCTTCGGGAGGGACATAAATAAAGAGATGATAAATAAGTAACCGGGAAACGAACCCAGAACCTACTGCGTCGAACTTACTGCATAGCAGTCTCCGTCCTCTGCCTCGACTTAAAAGGCGATAGCTCTGGTCGATTTGTCGTCTTTTACAACCGATGATTAGATAGTGTTTTTAATCACAATATATTTTTGAGTTGGTTACATCTATGTGTTTGGTTTTAATAGGGGTCGTTTCGGTGACAGGGCCTTATATGCACTAACACTATCGAGTTGGTGCATAACGAACGAAGTTATCAAAAACGGGTGCGGTTTAGATCTATACCTACTACTTTTATCTAATAATTTTTGACACTGTAAAGTATTTTTGTAACCACTAACATTTTCTTCTAAAAGTATTTTTTGTATGTTAGAACTACAATTATACAAGTGAAGTCATTACTTTCAGCTTTACAAACTTAATTTTTTAATATACTTACATACATACGGTGTAAGGTTCCCAGGCGAAATGAAGGAGAAACACTGTTATTTCGATAATTCTGTATTTCGTTTATAGCTGTTGTGTTGTAATCATGTTATAAGTACAGGTTTTTATTTGTAAACCAGAGACTCAATTAAAATTTATCATTTTTGAAAATTTACAATTGTTATTTTGAATAAAAATCAGCTACTCTGCGTACATATACGCACGTAACGTCCAATCGATAAAATGAATTGATTATTGTTGGTATCCATAACTAGCGTTTCTTGCAAACGTTTGAAACATTTTCTATTTCTATAAATGTTAATGCTTTTAAGGCTTGAGTGGTGGTAGTTCAGTAGTTTAGAGCACCGGCTTGAATCAGAAAGTATAATACAATGTCCGATTATTTTGACCACAGCAGACGTCATCCTGAGCAAGTAATTTAAATATCAACCTGTTTCGTTATATTTCATATTTTTTGTATCATCGATTTAAGCTTGTGATAAACTCAGTTTGTAATAAACTCAGTTTGAAACATTAATTGATATTGTTCTTACGATTGCCCGAATAAATTTTTATATATAGATGAATCCATGTAAAACTTACCGCTGTATCAAGAATACAGCCAACCTGGGTTTGTGTTGGCATTTTCAAGAGGAAAACAAACATGCTAACCATTAAAGAGAAAGGCGTTCACCGTCGTCCATGGACACTCGTAACCCTAAAGAAATAGGACATCAGATGTGAAGGAAATGGATTACCAGAGCCCGTACTCACTTAGATGAGATGTGACGGAGGAAGTGTCGTATTCTGTGCAGAATGTGATATCTCAGGGTCGAGCCAGCCTATTTTCATAGTACAGCGAAGTCGATCACGACATGGTTTTAGCACAATATTTTTGTTATTTTTTTATTTGCTGTTGCATTTCCGTCACAGCATCGGGACGGGAAAAAGGCCAGAGGTCGACGTGTCGGCGAAGGAGAGAGGCGCAGCGCCGCCTGCGGCCGCGGTGGTCGTCGATGTTCACCACTTTATTTTTATTTGTTATGTAAATATAAAAAAAAGAATTGTACTGTATATCTGTCGCTGTGCGATCGTAAGGTCGAGTATCGGTGCGTTCGCTTGGCTCTCAAAATTTCAATATGCAGTAATCGATCTGCATATATTAGTCTTTATGTGTAGGTACCTACATTAAGCTTACGATAACACTAGTATCATTTAGCTATATGATAGTGTTATATTTTAGCAAAGTGTAGAGCGCAAGAAATATGGACACATGTATCTATCGCCTGACAGATAGATTTGTCCCACTTGTATGCGCGCATGTCGTGATCACGATAACGCATCAAGAGTCTATAGAGTCATTACACAAAATGACTGCATAACATTCCATAGGTATAATAATATCGTCATGTGGATGATGGAATATAGAAATATCTATGAACCATATGTTTCGGTAAATCAATGAATAATATCCGTTAATAAGGTATAAAATAGGACGGATCGTATACAATCAATCCGGGAAGTGCGTACTAAATATTTCCCTCTTTTTGTATCGGCAATAGAGCAGTAACTGCATGAAAAATAAAGAAATGGGTGGTCGGGGCCGGGTCGCACCGCACGCGCCGACTACAGGAAAATCCACAGCAGGAAAACAGTCGGCACTGCGCAGACGTGACACAGGCCGCCGCACCTACACAAACATACAGGGAAATTTATTGAAATTGCTACGACTGGCATTTATTTTACAATCGTTTGTCAAAGCTGACGTTAGTGGTGAATTATCGGTTGCGTGTGCAAGAAGACAAGGCCGGCGCGATGCGGACCCGACGCGGGCGGTGCGCCGGCGCGCGAACCGTCCGTGCTCGAGAGCGTCATGCGAGCTACCGCGCTGTCGAGAGAACGGCGGGATTTTATTCGATTGCGCTTCTAACTGTAATGTGTGTTTGTAGAACAACGACGTTTGCGCCTTTC
Organism: Eumeta japonica; assembly: GCA_005406025.1. Classification (NCBI taxonomy): domain Eukaryota; kingdom Metazoa; phylum Arthropoda; class Insecta; order Lepidoptera; family Psychidae; genus Eumeta; species Eumeta japonica. The sequence goes on from BGZK01001003.1 coordinate 127,920, forward strand.
AAGGCGCATGTGAATGTTCTAGCGCGTGCTTGTTTTTAATATTCCGTGTTCCGGTCCCGGCTTGGGCAAACGAACACTCGTGATATGGTCCGCTATTCGTGATCTTATTTATGACTAGTAAATGACTCATATGCCAAGTTTCATATTTATATCCTTGTAGTTCTTTGAACACTTACACAAGTTTGTGTTTATGTTCGTATAAGCGTATTAGTGGACACCGAATGACGTAGGCATATTTCATGTATGTGGACAGCCATTCAGACAGGATATGTAGAGTTAAAAAAAATTTACTAGTTTCAGCATTATATCGGTTGGTGAGCCACCGACGCGAAGGTAAGTATCTTCGTACCTTGTTTAACTGAAACGATGCTGAACCTAATAATAATAGCTTTATTCAGATCATCTTAACCTAATAACAAAGTATGGAAAATAGAAAGATACAAACTAAATGTAGAAACGAAATATGAAAATTTTCTTATATGTTACTAAAAATTTGTTATTTGGTGTTTTTCTGAAGATCTGTTAGCCAATCGGCAAAGACCTCCTCTTACCTTTTCCACTCTGGTCTATATTGAGCCACTCTGTTCCACATCGCACATGCCACTTCTCTAATGTCATCATCCCATCTTTTCTGTGGTCTACCTCTTTTCCTTTTATCTTCTCTTGGATATCATTTTCTCACTTTCTTATTCTATTTGTTATGACCCCTTATCATATGTCCCGCCCATATCTATTTCAGTTTTCTGAGTTTCAGTATTATATCTGTAGTTCTAGTTTTATATCTTATTGCACAGTTTCTCAATTTGTCTGATCTCTTCACATTCAACATACTCCTTTCCATAGCGTACTGACAAGTTGCAAGTTTGGTTGTTATTTCCTTGGTTAGTGTCCATGATTGGCAGCCATACGTAAGAACGGATAAGATGCATGTATTAAACAGTTTCTTTTGATGTATATATGAACTTGTTTGTCTTTCATAGGTTCTTTCAAACTCCAGTAACTTCTCCAGCCATTAGTAATTATTTTCTTTACTTCCTCATGCATAGGTTCTTTAAGACCTATGAGCTGTTCTAGATAGACGTATTCATCAGTATAGTTAATTTCTGTGTTTCCAACTTCCATCGCGATCTTATTTCCATTTGTCATCACTCTCGTTTTTTCATGGTTAAGTTTTAGGTCGACTCTCTCGCTTTCGATTGCAAGGTCTTCTATCATTCTATCAATATCTTCAGGTGTTTTAACGAATAACACTATGTCGTCAGCAAATCTTAGGTGTGTCAGCAATGTACCGTCTACATTGATCCCGAGTTCTTCCCAGTTGAGTTGTCTAAAGATTGATTCCAGAACAGTCGAGAATAGTTTTGGAGATAGCGGATCTCCTTGTCTAACTCCTTTCCCCCAAAATGAAGAAAATATTGTTAAATACTGAAACTGGTAAGTTTTTTTAACTTTGCATACCCTGTCTGAATCTCTGTGTATGCCTCTGGCAGATTTGCATAGTGAAATGTCAGAGGACTATCACTAACATGAAAAATGTAATTTCGAATATACGTATACTAACGAAACCCAAGAATATGTAAATGTTATGTTTGATCAGATTTCGTAAGCACTCTCTATGTTATACGTATATTTCTTATAATTTACATTAAAGGACTTTCTGAGTGCGAAATCACTCAATCGCAAGTAATCAGAATTGTTCACAGGTTTATTTAGTAGTAGCTGGCCCGGTCGACGTTGTTCCACTCTTGATGTTGGCGGTGCGCCCGTACAGTATATGTTCGCAGTTCTACCGCCCGCGTACTAGTTTGTTTTACTATAGAGCTATGAATAAATTCTCCGTACTCAAATGTAATAGTATACCAATTTTCATGGTGATCCCTTTAAATACACTCATTTTAAAGATTTTTTAAATCTCTCTCAAATAATCTATAAAACTTTTTCAAATTTTTTTCACCGTCATCTAGTCCTTGTCCATAGGCATCATTTTACATCTCAATGACTCATCTATACTCACGACGCTAGAGCGAATCCGCAATTTCGCAGGAAATGGGACACTTATTGAAGAGATCAAAAACCTTTTCAATGCTAAAATATTATTATTATAATATTTGGCACTAACTATGGTAAGTACCATAGGCCATACCACACTGAACTAAGAGCTAACGTTACGCGATACCCGTTACTTAACGCGCATCATATCATATGAATGATACCAATTTCTTAAAAATGCCAATTCTTGATTGATTTTAAAATCAAAATTACACATATTATAAACTTCTCTTGTATATTAGACATCCTTTTGTGAAATTGTATGCAAGTTTAACGTGGTTTTACTTTTTTCTTGTAAAAAGTACCTTAATAAAAATACCATTCAATTTTCACAAATTTTTACGATTATAGGCTCGACCGATAGATAGTTTATTACCTAAGAGTGGTTTTTCTCAAAAGTTTAGTAACTTTTTGACACGAAGCGTCTTTTAGTTCGGTAATAGAGGGTCACGTTGTAAAACCGCATGCAACGACAAAATGTCGCCTCAGCGACGGCTCAATCTCTGTAACTACGTGTCAGGCGCGATTCGTTTATAGATCATTAAGTAGACAGTAGGAAAGTAACCATTATTCAGATCATCAGCTCGTGCCGCTACACAGCGCCAGTGCTGTGTAACAACTGCGCAGTTTGAGTTAAAAATTAACGCTTACAAGGATTTGATTTACGTAATAATCGTTAGTATGTGTGCAAATTAAGACGAAAGTGGTAACTTTAATTAAAATTCGTGACTCTTTAAATACGTCTAATGTAATTTAATTAATAATAAGTACCCATCAAAAGTTATATTGAATTCAATTTCAATTTCGTAGAAAATTCGAGAATACTTAGGTCATGGCGCCTCCTAGATTTACTATTATGCGTCAGAAACAGCCGGAAGCAACGAAAAAGCGAAGAGAGGAGACAGAGAAATCTCGATCACGACTAGCCACCTCAATGGAACGGTCCCAAGATGAAAGAAGGTCGTCAGGTCGAGCGCAAACCCTTACCTTAATTCTGTTGGATCAAGTCGATAGTCGCGTCCCAAAATTGAGCCAGCCGAGTTGTATGTAACCTCAACGGAGGTAGATGATCAGCTTCACTACATCAGTAGATATCCTGGGTGGCCAGGTTAGGCCCAATTGTTCGAACGCTTCACCTCAAACCGGAGTAATATGAACGTACGGTAGAGAACTCTAGGCGGTTTATTAATATGTTTATGAACAGTGAGCTCAGCCTCAGATATGACGCATGCAATCAATTGTGGCTGTGAAGCTGTGAGAGCACCTGTGGCCAAATTCTTGAAGAATGCTTTCCTTGGTGAAGAAATGGTGTATAAAGGTTTTATATTAAACTACCGGCCGTGTACTCCGACACAGCCCCATCTGATTTCTTTCGTCTTAGGGAAATTCTAACTTATTTAAAAAAAGTCAATAATTTATATAATAATTACAGAATCATAATTTATTTGTTGTTTTAGAAGTCTGTTTAATAACGAATATTTAATTTGGTTTCTAATGGTGATTTTTTTGTTCTTTTTTGTTTTTAGTATGTTAACATAAGTACAAAAAAAATTACTGTGTGTGTATTTATGTACGCGCGTAAGAAGTTATACTTTTTTGGCATAATGAAAAAAATGTTTTTAATTGCTTCCAAATATTTAAGTATAATTAAATAATAAAAGGACTGAAGTGGGATAGTCTATAGTAGTCTATAAGATTAATAAACTTTAATTTAAATTTGACAACTCAAATAAATTAATATTGATTTCCTGACACAAAGTGTAACATCAATTTATTTATTTTATATGAAATTATAACAATTATTAAGTCAGAAATTGAAATATGTTAACGTTATTTCTATATTATGTGCACTGCCATAGTATCTTCCGATAGTGACTGAATTGGCACATCAGTTATAAATAGTGTGAAGTGGCTCGCTAAACCGCTTGTGAGCAACAATGTGACACGAAAGCTACAGTGTGAGCTTTCGTGTCACATCGATAAAAATTCACTCATCAATTTATTATAACGCGTTAAAATAAGTATAATTTCAAGAAAGCTTTTGGATAAGTTCCCTATACCCGTCTCAGCGGCAGGATTGAATTTGGAGAGTCGGTCGACGTCAAAAATTTCTTTTCTAATGCCGATTCAAACAAGCCCAATTTCGAAATTTTAGGACCACCCGCCACTGAGATAAGTTGCGGGTAGTGAGGTATCTCAGACGGGAAGTGGGGGAGGCTAGTAAATCGACGAGACAGAGGAACGAGGGGAGAAACCCCTCAGGGTTTATGCTCATCTACTTGGTGATAGGAAACTTGACAACAACTCCAGCAATTCGAACGTTTGATACATCAGTTACTAGTGGCCTGAAGTTGCTTGTCAAACCGCTTACGAAAACATCATACTGTAATTTTCGTGCCACCCCGATAAAAATTCACTCTCGTCATTTTTTCATAATACGCCAAAAGAAGTATAACATCAATAAAATAATAGTATCGTAGACCTCATAACGCACCTTTTTATACATTTTCATTTCCCTGTCTTGACGACGACGACGCTATGGCACTTTCGGTAAAACGAGTACTCTGTTGAAATGATCGAAAGAGCATTTTCAAAACTAAAAAAAAATCAGATATTTTTCTTAGTAATTTTTGGAACTGACATTATGCGGTGAATGGTAATTTTTGTATAAAAAATCATTAAATAACGTTATTGTTTGGCTGTTACTTTTCAACTATATTCTTTTTATCATTTACTCAGGTGTCGACACATTGGCAAGTTTCAGCGCGTGAGCCGGTCGACTATTTGGAAACCAGTTTGTTACGATTAGCGGCCCGCGCCGCGGACACCATCGCCTCGTGAACAATCGAAAGCAGTTATGATGCAGACGGACGTCGCGTTGTCAGCGCACGCGCCGCACGCCTACAGCCAGGAGCGATCGTGTAGAGCAGACCCGCGTCCAAGTACTTACGACATGGAGATAGTCTAAATTCCGTACGATTAAAATATCTCATTTTATTTTATATAGAATACACTTTTTCTATTCCACATCGCGAATCATACCCTTTTATGATGCATACCCTTGTAATCCAACGTCTACAGATAGGCATTTCATAAAGAAATAAATCCAACGTTAGTCGTTAGCGATAAGGATTAAATAAATGCCACCAAAAACATAAATGTAAAAAAGGAGAGCCAAGTTCAATACAAAAATTATGCTTGGCTGTGGGCTTCGTCGTAAAAAGAATGGAGATCTAAATGAGTGCTAAGTTCTATGCAAAATCCAAATATTGCCTTGCTCTTGCCTTTTTAATATGCATACTGTTTATGTTTAAATTAGCCAAGTCCGGGTGATATAACGATCTCAGGCAGTTATATTCTATTATAGAACTATCTCATGCCTTAATTTGACTAGGGTCTAGATTCATAAAGTGTACTCCGTCTAGTGTTTTAACTCTGGAGAGCGCAACGTAGGTCTGTCCTCTTATAAATATCGAAGTGCCCATGTCGAGAAGAGCGCTGTCCAGACTAAGTCCTTGTGATTTGTGGACGGTAATAGCGTAAGCCATTCTTACTTCACTTTTATACTGTTACTGGTTTAGGCGCGAAGAACGTTTGTGGTTATAGTATGACGATCATTTAATTCATCGTTGAGAAAGAAGCAGGATGAACATAAATGTAATAAAACAATAAATAACTAAATCGGTATTCGTAAGCGGCGCGTATGTTTATGTGTTGCTCGGGAGCGCTTTCATGTAGGTTTACTTCCGTTCTCTGTATAATTATGTGGTGCCGCGCGCCGCCGACGACATATCGTTGGCCGGTTGTTTAATGCGTATTACAAGTTTTTTGTATGGGGACACCGCTTCTTTTTTGACTTAACTTTATTTTTATATTTCTGTTATATAGCAAATATAATAATACATATATCGGGATAGTTTCAAATATCTGCTTATAACGTTGTAACGGTTCCAACGCTACAGTTAAAAAATGTTTTGTATGGGGACCCACTATTTTTTAACTTTTTTTTATTTTTAGATTTTTTCCTACGCTTACACACAATTACCGAGCTGGATTCCGAATTTCATCCTTCTAGGTCATCTGGAAGTAGGTTAGATTTAGGTACTATATGTCAGTCAGTCAGTCAGTGCTAAAATTTACGACTTTTTGATCTTCATATCTTTACTAACCGTTTGAGTTAACTTCATGAAATTTGGGCTTTTAGATGTAGTTTTATGTGTTTACGTTACGTCTATAATTCAAAATAGAAGGGTCAAAAGTGGCACCAAGTGGTTCGTGTAATATTACACTCGGCGCTGGCTAGCCAGTTCCTTTGCTTGAATTTGGCTTGACACGCTGCCGCGTGTCTAGATACTTAGTTTAAATGGCCATAATAAAATGTGGGTTATCTCAAAGGACCGTGTTGTCGGTAATCCTAGAACGCTTCACTTCACGTTTGTCCTCTAGAAGACCGACAGTCTGTGAATTATGTCCTTGAACGCCTGAAAGATGGCGCCTTAAGGGATGACATTTTTAAAAAATAATTCATAGGCTTGTAAAATATTTGGATGTGAAAAGCAGCATGACAAGTAGGTATTGTGATTTCAGCGGATAATTTGTTATGTATTTAGAGTAATTCTACAAATTTCGAGACAATTGTTAATATAATTCTTGTAATATAGAAATTATAGGTAGAAATGATAACATATTCACATAATGGCCACTACGGAACATGACCTCTCATTGACACTAGGTCCAGCGACCGTCTTAATTCAAACGGGGCCATCTTACGTACTTTAGATGCCGTCTTCATAATATAATATCAATACTACTCACAAGTCTAATGAAATTTGTGCTAAGGAGGCGGCGACCGGATCTACCTACACGACGACTACAATTCGAATTTGTTAATGTTTATTCAATTTCTTTCCACAATTTCGCACATTTATTTTACCGTCAGGAGGTGTGATGAATGTGATATTTATATTTTATAAACGGTATGAAAATTAAAGAGAAATCTTCACATTTTCAGAGAAACATTGTCATTTTTAGCGTTCCGAAGTCAAAGAAGCACCCTTATAGTTTTACCTCGTCCGTACGTCTGTCTTTCTGTCCGTCCGCAGTTGCGCTCGCAGTCTCTTAGTACGAGACAGCCATAAGTTGGCACGAATATACATATTAAGTCGGAGAAAAAAGTGTTTTTGTAATTTATAAGTAAAAAGTTGCAGTAAAATCTCTTTGATTGTGCCGTTTGTATCTGGCTAGTTTTGAAATCATTAAATAGACGACATTTTAGAAAAGAAAAATAAAAAGTAAAAACTGGCTTAGAGTATGACGGACCATGCTCATTATAGGGTTCCGAGGCTGTCATTACAAAAAAAACGCTACAGAAAAAAAAGTACGTATTTATACTTTTACCATGTGACTAGTTCGACTATTACTATTGTAATAGTCGAAATATTACAATAGTAATAGTCGAATTACTAGTGTAAACTAAAATGCATCAGCGTATCTCCATAACACTTACATCCTTTTGTTGAGAAGTGCAGTTTTTTGGCAATAACTCAAAAACAGTATATCCATGTTAAAATGTTAAAAACAATTTTCGTTGAAAGTGTTTCTTAAGCGTTACCTTCATTATTTTCTTGCACATTTTTTGGACACACGGTTTGGAAAATAGAGGGGAATGGATGATTTCTGCAACTTTCGGAGCAATTATTTCGAAAATTATTTACCTAGTCAGAAAAATTGCTTTGAAACATTAAAGTGTATTTAAAAGAAATGTCGAAATATGTGTCGCATGTTGATGTTTACTGAAAAAAATTTTCAGCTTCTGTTACACATGTATACAGTGCCCCCCAAGAAATAATAATTTTTGTTATTTAACCACGAATCTAAGCAACGGCTTATAGATGGCACCTACACTACAAATTTCATTAATATACGTCTTGTAGTTGTTGAATAAAATGCCTTTTTGGTTTTTGAATAAAAAAACATTGTGGCGGACGTACAGACATGATGAAACTATAAGGGTTTCGTTTTTGCAATTTTGACTCGGAACCCTAAAAAGTAGAACAGTATCGACATGTTAGTTCTTACGAGATAGGCGAGGAGGTGAGGATTGACAAAAAAAAGTTTTGACTCATTTGATAAATCTGGATATACAAAAAGCTCGATAGTGGGTCCCACGTAAGCTCTCTGAAAGAAATATAATGAATTGTGTACTCATTATTATTACTACTACTACCATGGGCGTGCCCAGTGGGAGGGGCAGGGTACGGCAACTGCCCCCCTCCGCCCTGGAAATTGTATGTTCTGCAACATATTACGCCCCGTTTACACTGTCTGACCTCAAAAAATCTGACTTGCCTCCCCCTAGATCAGAAGCTGGGTGCGCCCTAATATTAATCCCATTAAAGTAGTATTATAAAATCTTACATAAGAATATTTTCTAATGTACATCCCTAACACGTAAAGTGGTGATGGTTTTTCCTCTATGCCATGGTATGGGGTGTCTTTAGATAGGTGACTTAAAAATATTGTAATGTTGCGGGTGTCGAAAACTATGAGTCAAGTCAGTGTGAAAAATATTTAAGGCAGAAGTTTATATAACTAAGTTAAAAGGAAAATTATCACAGCTTAGTAGGCTTTACAAGTTAACGAATAATAGTCAACTAAATTATAAATCTTAATGGGAAAAATAAAAAACAAAATTTCATACAAATTCATTGTACGTACACTTTTATTAACGTACGTTTTTATTAACTATGTAAAATTATGGAAATATAAAATCATGACATCCTCAACACCCGTTACACGAGTCTGTGGACCTGTTTTTAGAGATTATACAATATATTAGCCCTTAAGCCTTAAACCGTGAACTTGATAACACCTACAAAGTATCGAACGAGAAGTTTCATCCTCACTCCGCATATTGTGATGGGTAACTACGAAATTCTAGGTATACTGCGCGCGGCCCGACACGCACCCGCTGGTTTTTTATTGTATCAATGAGGATGCAACTCGACGATTTGGCTGTGTCTGTTGTAATTTTTTTACGAATTCGGTGTTTAAGAATTACATAATATTGATTTTTAGACAATCGTTAAATGTTGAACACTACTTCAGCACTCGACAGTATCGAATCTGTACCCGCGGGCGCCGCTAGTAATCTCAGCATCGAGTATCTGCGCGTTACGCTCCTATATATTACGCATATAACGCTCCATATTCACTAACGTGCACGCTCATCATTTTTTAATCACATTTCCAAGTCTGTGCTATAAAATCTAAATGTGAGAGCACTATAAGATATTTAAAATACGAAAAAAGTTATCTACCCATAATTCTTGGAGATCAACGCGCCCGCCGCAAATGAAACACCCCTAACGCCCTGCGGCGACCGACCGAAAACTCATTACATTTCGGACTTTCAACAGAACAGTCTATATATATAAAACGAAAATCGATCAACTTTTAGACTCTCTCGCCAAAGATCCTGTACAATTAATAAATATGTCATTTCACAATAAGTCAATCAGAACGTCAATAATTTAAAACAAAAAGGTTGCAAAGAATTGAATTTTTAACAAATATCTATTTATTATTTGACTTAAAAATGTTCTAAATAAGAATAAAACCTGCCTTCAATAACCTATTTCAACAATTGTTTAAATAGAATCCAGAAACAACTAATTAGATATTTTTGGAGTCGGTTCCAGTTCTATTAAATGACTGGAAATTTGTTTTTCTTTCCCTATTATTCTCATGTTAGGTATGAATTTAATAGTTTTCACCGCGATTCTGCGCGCATATAGACTGAGTTCCCTCATCTCTGACATCGACCGAGTACTCTGTCGATCATTATGCCGATCCCGGTGTCGCCCTCGATTCCGATCCTGGTATATATCCTGAATGTATATCTCGATTTTTATGACTTCATCCCAGAGGAACGTAGATTCTTATACCAAAATACGTAAAGACGTTAAATTATTTTATTGTGACACGATCTCGTTCCCGTTCTTTTTTCCGGACCAGATGGTTCTCGAGTTAGAAGCGCACAAACGTACAGAGGGACAGACAAACACGCTATGTTGTGTAATATGTGAGGATATAAAAACTCAGTTATTGGGCTTTACATCTTGTATGAAATTCGTTTAATAATGAAAATAAAGTCCTTGATTGACATCTTGACAGATAATGTACAGTCTCAACCACTGGGCATAGACTTGAAATTTTATAGAGTTTAACTGGATCTAAGCCCAAGCAAGAAAAAAAATGTGAACCGTCACGGGACGCCTGGCAGATGTGAAACAGTGAGTTTGCACAAGTAATATGCATCAAAGACAAGATTACGACAGGAACTCAATGTAGCATAATGGAATAATGGAAAAATTAAATATGACGAATTTTTTATAGAAAATTATGACTATTTATTTAATAAATATTTATTTTCATTAAATATAAAAATTCAATATTAATTTCAAATTGCCACAACTTAATTCATTTCATTTGTGACTTCAGTAATAGTTATATTCAATGTTTGCATTAACAGTATTACTGTGACAATTGCTTGTCACAGCAATAATTAATATTAATCAATTATATTAATCAATATAATTTCCTATTAATAAAAAATATAATAATTTTAATCAAAATGTAGTAATGTGTACGGTATGGTGACGGGTCGCCACACTATAGGTACTATAGATATAGACAGTCCACAGGCAGTAGTGTGTAAGCAAGCGACTGTACGACTCCCTTCTCACTCGGTTCGATGGTGCTGTTTACTGCATTTACATTACATTTACATTTTGACTATACATATTCCATAGTATAGCGTGGCGACCCGTCGCCACGGCAAGCGTCACCACGCCAACAATCCGGTTTACCCTACGCCTATAGATGTTTCACATCAAAAATAGAAAATACACAAAAGCGGAACCACTGACAAAACTTAGTTAATATTAATTTCTGTATTTACTAAGTTAACTCTAAAATTACTTAAATAAGTAATTTTAGAGCTAATCGAGGTAATCGTCCTTGTGAAGTCCACGTGCATTGCGGCCGGGCGGGCCTCATGGCTCCGTATGACCTCCTCCTTCGTTAAAAACAATAATTTTAAAAAATTCCAACACATTTTACATATCTATATTGTTTAAGGGTATTGCTTAATTTTCCGAGGATGTCATCATCAGATCCTGACTTGGTAACTATGGGACTACCTCGAGACTATATCCTTTCAAATAAAAAAAAAGAAAGTTGGTCCACAATTGAAGAAGTAATCGGTGAACATACATAAAAAATACCGGACAAGTGCGAGTTGAACTGGCTCACGGAGGGTTCCGTACAAATTCGCAGGTATATAATATAAATAGTTCAGAAGACGAGTCTCGCAGTTTTTTCCAAGCTTTTTTTTGGTGATTTTTTGTGATTTATTTAAAAATATAGGACTTCCAGATTTTTTTTCTTCTGTACAAATTAGTAAAAGTTTAAAAAATTCTACTAAAAGATATGGTTACCCGTACAATTATCACCGCGTATACCATTGTATAACCTTGATGATTAATTACGTACTTTTAAAAATAAAAACCACATTTTTTTTTTATTTAATTACAAATGTATGGTTTTCAGATTTTTTTCCTATACTTGTAGTATAAGATGGTATTACTTGCCTTTCATAGTTCTAGACCAACAGAAAATACTTTATAAATTTTGATTCTCTTGAGAGTGTCTAAATATTCGTTTTTTGCGCAATAGACTGACGTATCTTTTTTTCACGGTAACTTAGAAGTTTGAAATTTTCACAACTTCAAGAGACTGTAAACTTGAGTAAATTTTAGGTTTTAATTTAAATTTAATATAGGTTTTAATTTAAAATGGATACCTTTACGCGTTCCCAAGATAAAGAGTCGACGGTCGAACGGACGAACGGACCACAAAGTGATCGAATAAGAGTTCTGTTTTTCCTCTTCAGGTACGGAATCCTAAAAATACAGACTAATATAGAACCTCCTCCTTTTAAAATCGGTTAATAAGCCACCGACGCGACGACAACACAAAAAACACTCGTTTCAACATATTAAAACAGTCACTATATGTAACCGTTTACTATAATCAAATCTTTTGATTTTATAACGTTCATAGCCAAGAATATGATATAATACTCCCTTTTGCTAGATATCACGCCGCCGAGTCATCCCCGACGCCGCCCGCACGTGACCCGGGTCATGGCGTCGGCGCGTGCGCGCTCGCCGGCGCCGACTGACGCGACGTCGGACGTCGGATTGCCGCGGCGTACAATGATTTAGACAAACTACGCCTGAACATCCGAATTGGAAATATCTGGTGGTCGGCACCAGCGCCCGGATCGCGCTGTAAGCGCCGGCTGGAGGGCACCGGACGAGATCGGCGCTCCGATAAGATAATCTGTGATCACACCTAATTAGACGAAAACATATCTATAATAGCATAGTTCGTTATCACGTAAAACTTCTGATCGGATAGAGCACATTGAATGGCCTTCACGCGCCGACATCCGTGTCACATAGCGGCACATGCAGACATATAACGGCGGCGGAGACGAGATCGAACCGTCGTCGGCACACGCGCATGCCCTTATTCGGCTCGTCGCCGTCATGGCTTCGCGTCGCAGAGCATTGAATAGTAAATTCGCGTCCTACCCTCACACATTTCACTGAACTCAACTTCAGAAAATAAATTCAGAGAATTTTCATTCTTATAAAACGAAAAGAACTTTGTGGAGGTGCAACGTGCTCGCGAAGGTGCTCAGCCCCATCGTTCGTCGACGAGCCGGTGCGTCGATAGATCGACCGGCCGCCCGACCGCGGACGCGGCGCGCGCGCCCGTGACGTCGCTAAGCGACCGCGTCCCGCCTCTTGAGCCTCCGCAGGTCGACCGGCAATTAACCGTACCTCATTACAATGAACAACATTTAATTATTGTCGACGAGCGGCAGTCGGCTGTCGCTCGTGATTCATTCAGAGGCCTCGGTTTACAAATTAATTTCTGTAAATAGATCTAGGTGTGGTAAACACGTAATTGAAAACAGATATCACATGTAATTATAGAACTTATGTTGAGGAATTCGGATATAAGAATGTGACGAACGACCGATTCTGTAGGCCATAGAAATTACGCATCGATGCCAGGGCCCAGTTTGTTGTTGAATATAGTACAGCGTGAAGGAACGAAATGAAATAAAAGTTAATTATCTTCCAATATTTTCGACAATTTTATTTACCACAAAGAAGTATGTACAAGAAAAAAAATTCACCAATGCAAAAAAATAAAGACGTCACAATTCACTTTTTTATGGAAATACGTAATATTCCTTTTTTAGTTCAGAAAAGATATCGGCATAACCGACCGAGTAACAAACAGCTCATCACGAGCGGCCGGACACGCGCTCACCCAAAGTTGATCCGATGCACGCTCGAGGGCCGTTGACAATAACTCGCATCCATTGTCTTATTTTAGTACAAGTTCGATCTTAAGACGATCTCTGTTCTAGTTTTGGCAGTAAAAATGTATGCACAAGCGCCGTCGTACGGCGCATATGTTAGTATTATTTTTCAAAACTCTGTTAACATTTAAGCAGATGCTATTAAAATATACTGAAAAATAAGTTCAATACGAAACCCATATTCAAGAGCACAAGAAGCTTACATGTAAATCCGCTTGTTGAAATTATATTTCTTAAGAGGCTCTATGAAATAATAATGAGAGCAAATTTTTACTATTCGCGCGCACATTCTAGCAAAATGTTGGTTACTTCGAGGGCACACATGAGCTTTATGAGCTTTTCGTCGGTGCTATTTTAAGCTTATTGTTGTATGATAAGTCTCGATCGTCCCGATTTTGAGATATAATTTCCGATACTTTTTTATTTCGAATCGAGGGCCTCGAAATTGAAGTCCTGCGCGCTGGCAATGCTGTTCGGGGCCCACGGGTCGCATCTGTGATGTCAGGATATTATCCGGGGCCCACAGCTTAACGTAATCTTCGAGGTATGGAGCGAATAATTCGATTTCACTATATAAAAAGTTATGGGTCGTTTCGTTCGTGGTAGGGGACGAACCCGAAATCTACCTTCCGGTTGTAATACGACGATTTTGACCACTGAGTCACCCTGTCAAGAGGACGCGATATTCACAAATAGGAATGTATTTATGTAAAAGTAAAATAAGTAGTAGTAATATAAAATAGGTCGATATAAGTCAAACTTAGTACATTTAATTCTTAAGAAATCCAAAAGTTCGTTCGGGCGCACACGAGGTCCACGCGCGCTCCGTGACCACATTATTTCCAGTGCTCCCTTCGCCTAATTATGCAAATAAAATGTAGTGCGCATAAATATCACATTTTCTACATTGACATTAGCGCAATTAGCACGTCCGTGTGGGCAGGTAACTTATTGCGGGTACGTAGTATAAACGTTCTAAGCGAGAGTTTTTGTTACGGGACACTAATCACACGGCTGATTTGTATATGCTCGTTTTTTGTTTTTCAAGTCTGCGTTACTCGAATAATTATTACAGCGAGAAGAACATTGTTTTAATTTCATGCCCTTTTAAAGTTATTCGACACGCGACTAATGTCGCGCCCCCCCTCGCCCCGCGGGCCAGCCTCCGGCGGTAGACGTCGGCCTCGCTATATCAGAATTTCAGATAATAAAAGATCTGAACTCAAATCCCTTCTTGAATAATAAATTTAATACGCAAACATAATATATTGTTTAAGAATCGAGGTTTGAAAAAGAAAGAAAGGAACAAAATAAAAAAAAATTAACAACTCAATTAAAAACTGCGTAACTGGGAACCAAAAAAAAACGGAAACAAGATGACGTAAATAAAATAGCAATTATAACAATTAAAAAAATTGCGTTTAAAAACCTATCTAAATAATTGTTTGACAGACTCCAAAAAATCTAATTAGTTGTTTTCGGAGTTGGTCTCAGCTAAAGATAATCACGCAGTTGTGTCTCCTTATAAGATCTCCGTTTTGTTGACTCAATAGTTAGCGTTTCGTACTCATGTATATAGATTATTTGTTCTTTTGCCTTGCTTTAATTGAAACCGATCACAAAAACGACTAATTAATTGTTTTTGAAGTCTATTTAAACAATTATTTAAATGAGTTTTTGAAGACGGTTTTGTTGACGTGGTAACGTCTTATAAATCGATGAACATCGGCTGTACGCACAAAAAAGCATGACTCGTTGTCGCGTTCCGCCTGAGACGAGCGTGCGAGCGAGAGCGCGGAATAAGCGATAGAGAGGCGTCCTAAGCGTTCGGCTTATGACGCATCTATCTCTGTACTGTATAATTTAAGTGGAAAAACATTTGAATTAACGAGTGCAAGCAAATATTAATTTATCGAAAACATTGTCATTATCAATGAACTCCTTCTTTGTATTATACAAAATAATGATAATTCGGTGATAATAATCCAATTCAATTCATAAAAGAATGCAATTTTTTATCAATGTTTTCTTATGACATTATCACGTAAAATTATCGTCTGTAAACCGACTTTACAAACAACTAATCTTTTTATTAACATTATTTTATTACACTTTTTTAGTTATTGAGTAATTATAACTTTATAATTCATTTACCTACTTTGCTCGTGGAATAAAATTGGCCAGGCATCCTTTTTACTTTTGTCCGCAACACATGGAAAAGCAGTGTTCTGATGTCGAATTTACTGTCAATAATGTTCCAGGGTATATTTTTACTTGGGAGTGCAAATATCAAATCATTCTTATAATAATTTGATATATAAATAATTCTTCTATATTAAAGTTCTACAATTCGTGCAGATCTCATTTTTGTTTATTTCCACATAAAATTAATTCACCTTGTTTCCATTGTTATCGCTAAATAGGTCCGATTTGTTCCTGTTAAGATTCTCACGTTTGAATTGTATCAATGAATGAACATATGTTACTAGATTAATAAATAGTTTTAATGCTGTGTACACTAGGTTTTACTAATAGCCATTTAAGAGTAGTTCATATTGACAAATTGCAGTATTATCCCCTGACTCCTAACCGCAACAGAGTATTGTACCTTCCATCATTAGCAGCGTAAAATAATGAGGACCAGGTGCAAAAACTTGAATACATATTATAAGTATGTATTCAAGTTTTTACATCTAACGAAAGAGCGTATAGTAATACGTGCTTATGATATTTGAAGGCATCCCTCGATTTGACTAGGATTCCATCATCAGATCTTGACTTGGTGAATATGGAACCACCTCCAAAGTGTGCCTCTTCAAACAAAAAAAAAAATCTAAATCAGTCGATTTATTTGACGAAATCATCGCTAAACATACAAAAAAAAAATAAGTACGTGTAGACGAATATACAAACCCTGCATTTTTTTTTGTCGGTTAAAAATCAGTCAATCAAATATGACAAATATTTGCAGTCGGAGGCATATATGTAGAAATTGTTCCAGCAAGTAAGGTAACGGGAATCTCATATCTCCTATTGCAAATTTTATATTTGTCATAAGTACCCATATCTCTTTAGTTCCTTTTTAGGCAATCGAGTTTTTTAATTTTTTAATTCCTTTTACTCAAATATTATTGTTGATTAATTATTGATAAATTGTAAATTTGAGTTGATGAATCCTTAAAAGAGGGTAATAATGAAAATTCGTCGACGAAATGTCATCTCGACTTTTAAAGACCTTTCAATGATACTTATGTTACTTAATATGGTACGCAATTATTTTTTCGCTTCAACCGCCATTTTATGTTTTGCGGCCAGTATTCTGGTTTTATAAAAACAAAACCTAGCCTATAGCCATTGACGACGTAGACGAATTGTTAGATACCTCATTTTATAGCAGTCCATCCAGCCGTTGGAATGTTTCGAGGCTGTAAATTATCATAAACACATTTATATTCTATTACACGGTTATAAATGAAAACATTACTCTGTCTTTCCTGTCGCGTAGTCTTGTAAAAACGACATTTTGAATCATCAATATTACATTGGGAAATTAATTAGAAAAATATGTCACAAAAATTAAATTATTACACATTCTAATACAGAAGGTGTGATGGTTTTAATTTATTACCATTTATCATTTCAAGTTATCTTTAAACAAACATGTTTTTCATAATTTTCTGATCGCTCCTTAAAACCCTTAATTTACAATACCCCACTAGAAACATTTGAAAAATAATTTTCTAAAACATCTAATTTCGTGCCAAAAATCCGCCATTTCGGATTTTGATATACCAAGTGACACTCGCGCCACCAAGACAGATCTAACAGCGTATAGCTTATTGAAATCGGTTGAAAGTTTAAAGGTTATGAAGGCATAAACAAAGAACATACATAAATACACACACACGCGAACACACACACACGCGCACACATACACAAAACACGCACACATACACACACACAAACACACACATATACATAACCTTCCTTTCGTGCTGGCGTAGTCTGGTAAGAAACAGGAAGTGTTTATACTCAATTACACTGTACCGCAAACGAACAAACGAACTATGTAACTACAACATTACAAGAACGTTGGCATGGGTATACATATTAATCACGACGCAAAGGCGTAGAATAAAATCTTGAAAAAAATTTTGTTTTAATATTTCCCCTATCTAGAAATAGTAAGCTGTAAATTGCAAATTTTTGTTAGTCATACCAGGTAAATAGTTATTATGTTATAGTATAATTATTATGTAAGTTCTTTAAATATACTATTCATGGTAGTAGTATATGTAAAGAACTTACAAGAAAAACTATTACAGCTAAGAAGGCTTCATAAGTTAACGAGTAATAGCCGATCAACTTATAAAATGTATTTGGAGAAGTAAAAAACAAAATTTCTGGACAGGAAACAAAAGACCCTTTTCTTGTGATGAGCAATTAAGGAATTCTACATAGCACGGAGCCCGACACGCACTTGGCCCGGCACGCAGCTCGTACGCGCGTCCGCGTGTCGCTCGTGAAGTACAATGAGCGCTGTTGTTGCCGACGGCCGGCGCCCTCGTAGCACTTTCTTAGGTGTATCAAATGATAGTGCTGTAAAATGTACCATTTAATTTTATGGTAGTAAACCTATATTGTCGAAAAAGTATCGTAACAATGTTAGCACAATATATCTATTTCGACCTTTATTTTTAAATTTTTAAAGCAAATTCCAGGCATCTTTATTAATATTAATTTAAAGAAATGTTTGTTTGTTCTTCAACAGAATCAATTAGTTTTTTGTCAATATTTTACAGATTTACTTCCATTTAATTAAATATTAGATTTTTCAATTATTTTTAATTTATTTGATATGCAAAAGGAATTGCTGCAAAAGTCTCCGAGCTCCTAAAGTTTTGCAAATTCTTCGTTATTACCAAATAAAAGTTTAGTTGTAAGCTATTGCATAGTTGTAAGCTATTGCATAGCTTCTGTCGCGGGCCTTGAGCGTGGAGACCGAATCCAGAAATTCCGTAACGAAAATAACCTAACACCCCCCCCCACTCCAAACGGCACAGCGGTGATACTTTTTACTTTTGCCATCTATCGATGAATAGCAGAACTTTTAATGACTTTTTTGAAATATCACGCTTGTCTCTTTACTTCAGCAATTCGCCTCTAGGTGCCATTGGTTGTATCGGGGTTACTGCGCATGAGTAATCCCCCTCTTCGCCCCGCAATCTGGTGACTCATGCCTGCTTAGAGTTTCGGCGTTAGGGCACCTCCTCAAAAAAATACTGCATAAATAAAATAAATAGATAATTATAATTGCATAAGTTGATAAAAAATACTATGCAATAGCTTTACCGCGGCAGTCCCCGAGTGCCACACGTGTTTTTCATTTTGTTTCGAAATACATTTACATGTTACGATCTGAACGCTCTCAAGGAGTCCAAAGTTAGGGTTTATTTCCCCAATTATGTAGTTTACGATTGATGTTTTAAATTTGATTCGCAATCATTACATTTTAATTATTAGTGGCTTAAAACAATTTTATTATTACTCGACTAAACTTGTCGGTATTGTCTTTCGCACTTGAGCGTGGAAAGATGTGGTAAGAGAGGAGGGGGTGAACATGGACAATTCTACTTTAATTTTATTCTTAACTATTTTTTTATTACTTTTTTTTTGTTACGAGAGAAAATCTTTCAAACCGTATGTATAAACAAATGTATCTATATGTACATGGTCGTCGCAATAGTTCACAACCTGCACTTATGTGTTCCGGCACAGGCGCGCGGTGGCCTCGCCATCGCGTCTCTGAAGTTCCATATCCAAGAAAAATAGCGTTTCCACATATTGTTCACTTTCCGTTCAACAACAACTGAATACACTGACGCGCGGCAGCAGGGTCGATACTCAAGTAAAGTCGCATACACACTGATGTTCTTATACATTTGTTTCCTTTAGCAGTTACTAGATGCAGACGCTCTAATTTCCTATTGATAACACAAATCGTGTCAATATTAATTGTATGCTGTCAGTCTCAATGAATCATTTACTTATTTATTAGGAAAAGTACAGTTTTCGTGATGCAATTTAGCGGGGGGAAAGCACAGAAAGCCTGAGGGGCGGGGCGCGGTCTGAGGGAGCGCACGTGGTCGAAGTGTACACTGACGTATTTTATGAATATCTCTTACATAAAAAAGTAAGTTATGAAAAGAAGGTTAAAATTCACGTACTGTATTTCGCTTACGAAGCTGCATATATGATTACAAACTGGTTATCGCATCAAATTCAAACCACAGAGTAAATAATAGCACACACTTAACCGAGCAATGACCTTATTCCGAAAAAAAAAACTTGCGCAAACAACAACAGTACTTACAAAGTACAGGTGACTCAAAAAAAGTGTAACATTATAAAATTTGTTATTTGCACGGTTTATTTCTACGTATAAATAGTAGTTTTAAAAATGCCTGACTACACGTGTGTGTGAATTTGTCTGGAAAAAATGACAGCCTTACAGGAACACTATAAATAAAGAAAAACTTTGATGTCGATAATTTGTAGTTGTATCGTATAATTTTTTTTTATGATTGCAAATGTACACTTGAAAATAGAGAATGAACTGTGACATAGAGCAGTACATGAGAGAACATTTTTTAATTTCGCACTAGGAAAACTTAAATTCCAAAAATTCGGGTACTTGTAAGAAAAATCGATTTTTTTTTTGGAAAAATGAGAAGTTTCGGAATCCCTGATATCAATATTTTGCAAGTATCGGTATTGAAAACAGACAAAAATCAATGAGAGTCTTGATTCATGAAACACACAATTAAGTTTATACGGAACCCTCAGGACGCGAGTCCTATTCGCACTTGTCTAGTTTCTGATGTATCTTTAATTATTAAATAGGCACCAGTGATGAAGAAGTTTGCACTTAATTTTTGGATTAGTTTATAAATTATTCCATTGATAATTTACTTAGTATATATAATCATTATCTCAACATTTGATTGTATCAATTAAATAGAGATTATTTTATTTTATTTTAGCTTTCATTAGGATTATTTATAGTATTAGGAGTACAAAACTATTTTTTCGTAAATTTTTGCGATTATGCACAAGAAAGCAAATAATACACAACTGGACTTTTTATGACTCTTTTATATTGAGTGTAGGTATCGCAAAAGTTGCGACTGATTATATTATTTATATTTACTGGCCATAGGTATTTAAGTTCTAAAGAAATGAGGATTATCAAGGTTTTTCTGGAAAATTTGGATTACTGTAATGGAATCATGACTAGGTACCTAAGTATTATAGTCCAAAATAAAAAGAGTCTAACATTATTTTGTAGTTATTAAGTTATTTCCAAACAATCGTATATTTAACTAGCAGTCTATTATAGTTTTTATCTTCAACTAATACATACTCAGCCGAAAATCGAGCTTACGAGGATAATTATTCTTCAATAAAAGGTTTTTACTATCTTTTTATTTGTCTCATAAAAACCATTGTCACTTGAACGTAAAACCCTTTCTTTCTACTTCTTTTCTATCTCCAATTCTAAATACTACCTCCAATGCGTTGGAAGTAATCCAGCTAGCCCAGTAATACTCGTAGGTAGCCTACTAATACGATTTGATCATAATTTTTGTTAGAGTAATTTTAAAGACTGCTTTGTTATATTCCGTTTTCGAAAATTAACGGAAATCGTTGCATTATCGCTGTTTCAAAAAGTCGGATTGATTGTTTGTTGTCCGGTTTTTATATATTTTATCTTAAGACTAGCTGTCCTCCGCCCGTTTCGCGTGGCGTGGAGTACAAGTGTAAGACGAATATAGAATTTTGTTATTTAGCTTTTATTATGAATATATTTTTTTATCATGACAGACGATTTCTGCAGGTTTGAAATTGGGCAAGAAATTATAGCCCGAGCTATAATTAATAATTTTTTAATATTATTATACCAACCTCTCAATCCCCTTTGTCGGTATAAATTCCGACATGCCAAAAAATATCTTTTTGTCAAGTTTCAAACCTGCAGGAGCTATAGATTAATAGATTAAACATTTTCAATTTTTTTTTTTAATATTCACGCCCCCGCTCTGCCCTCAAGGAGTATAGATTAAAAGTTAAAAGCAATAAATATAACTGCTTGGTTCGTTGATAATTCTTAATTTTAATAAATAATAATAGATAACAATAAATATCAAAAAACATATTTTATATTTTAATATTGAAAGCACATTGAAGCTTAAATATGCAATTAATTATTTTCATAGATTAAAGACAGAAGATTTAAACAATAATAATGATGAATGTAATAAAAAAAAAATCTAATAGAATACGGACAATTAAAAAAGTTTAACTTGTCTCATTTTCCTCTTCGACGTCGAACCTCTCAATACTGGACAAATCGAACACACGGAAATCAAAAGGCGAGATATCATCATCCAATTCTACACAGTTTTCATAAAAACACATTGCGTGCGGAGTAATGTAGGTCTAGCGAAAAATTAATAATAAACATGAAAAAATTGAATTTAATTTACTTGATTTTTAAGAGAGGTCAGTTGTATAACTCACTTGTCCAAGTTTAATAAACATGCCCAATACGTTATCGTCATCGCGGACCATAATTAAATGTTTATAGCCATCATTATTTTAAATATTAAATACATAGTAGGGAGGGAATAAATAGTCTACACAGCCAGGAATGTGGATGACTCGACCGTGGAAGCTATTGTACGTGAATGATGTAATCATAGGCACAGGAACATGTGAAATAAATATGACAGATATAGATTATTGAAAATAAACTATTAAAATGTTTTTATAGTTATCAGGAGGTTATTGTTGATAACTATGGAATAAAGAAAATGAAGGAGAATGATTATTTTGTTCTTTCGGCACAGCAAGGATTCGAATGCCATCATCTTCTTTATGGAATAGTAAGATCTTCATTTCAAATGGAGAAAATTATACCTAATCGAGTATTTATTTTTATATCTTCAATAATAATAATAAAATAAAAATGAGTTTCTTGTCTTCTTTGGGTCTCCACTGCTGCCCATGCCGTTATTGAGCTCGGAACACCGTTAGAACATTTAGAGATCAATGCCAATATTTCCTTTTTTAGTTTGTCTACAGTCGACTTTCCTCAAATCACATTTTATAATTATTATCTAACTTCAAAATTCACCAACTTAGAATTCGGATATTTGGGATTATTAATTAACTTAATTGATATCTTTATTTTTAATTTAATCTAATATTTTTATTTTTATTATGTAAATACGTAATTAACGATATGAAATTCATTTTAATAAGATACCGTAGCGTTAACCGATCTTATATATGGCCTAACATTTGCACCATCGCATGTTCTTGGTGTGTACCAATTTTCACCAAGATTGTCAAGCCGTTCTTGAGTTATAAGAAGGCATACAGACAGACAGACAGACAGATAGATCGACAGATAGACAGCCCGACAAAAATTAAAAAAATAGTATAATCTGAATCACTGCATCATAAAACGATTATTTATCACAAAAATGGGTGAGCAAAATAAATATACAAATAGAACCAATAGATTTATATAGCGATATAGATTAAATTTACAGTGAAAACTGAATTTGACAGTTTTCAGAAAATTATTATTTTAGATAGGTACATGGGGCGGCGGAAATAAAGTGGCCTACACTCATAAAAAATATAATACCGCCACCATTAGTTCTTAGGCCTTCTTTGTTACAGTATAAGTTAAAGAGAAAAATTTAGAATAAAATAATCGTACTTTCAAGGTTATAAGCGCCGCCTAATGGCAAATCTCACCGGCACATCAGTTATTAGTGGTCTGAAGTTGCTCACTAAGTCGCTCGCGAGCGAACAATTTAATACTGTATAGTTTCCCACGTCACCCCGATAAAAGTTTACTCTCATCATTTTTTAATAACTCTCTAAAAGAAGTATAACTTCAAAAAATACAAGATTTGTATCACAAATTTGATAAAAAAAATTCCTATAGACGTTTAATAAAAATCGACAAATGTTTTGTAATTTTCGTAAATTGAGTTGGAATAAGTTGTGTTGTGAATTTACAAAACGAATTTTAGTATTACGTGATCATTGTGCGTAAAAACTTTCAACGATTTGTTCGTAAAATTACCGTAGATATTTTTAACAGTACAAATTAGCTTTCAGTAACTCAAAAGTTTAAATGTCCGTATTGTAATATTACTAAATAAATTTCCAGTAAATGTTTAGTAAAAATGCTAAAAATACACTGTAGTTTTATTAAACTCAGATCAAATGAACTATATAGTACAATTCTAATGCGTCATACAAAATGACTAAACATCTTCTGGTAAATGTTCAATAAATTTGAAAAAAAATAGTAATTTTACTAAATTGAGTTGAGACAAATTGTGTAGTAAAGTTACAAAACCGAATTTCTTAATTACTCTATCGTTGTGCATTAAAACTTCTTTAACATTTTTAGTAAAATTAGTACTGAATTTTTAAACAGTGTAACTGTGGCGTTATAAAGGGTATATTTACGGTTTTTGTGAATTTTGTAATATTTGAACTTTAAAAATAATGAATTTTTTGGTTCTTGTTTTAGACCCAACTTGTTATAGAGCTCTTTGATGAAGGAAACAAAAGGTGGTTTAAGGAATTATGTAACGAAATAACGCAACCTCATTGAAGTTGGGCTCGTTCAATTTGTCTTAATAAGAACTCTTGCTCTGGATGATATTCTGGGTTTGATGATGAAGCTTAAGGTGGCTATAGTAACTTTATAACGAAACAGAGCAACCACGAGTTTGGGTTCATTTTGTTTCTCTTGAGAAGTATTCTGGACTTAAGCGTTGTACTGGATCCCGACGATAAAGTAGAAAAGTGGACACAGAAACAAAATACCGAAACGATTTAGAACGGCATTGGAATAAAATTATATTTTAGTTTGGTTTGTAACAAACAGAAAAAAAAGTGGATTTGTTTCAAAGAAACCAGCCAACATTACTTGTAATAGTGAGGAAAATATCTAATTGGTTTAGGAATTTAATTTTTCTTCTTCGGTATATATGGATTTTTTTGGGTTTTATTTCAATTTCCCAATAAGCGTTTATATGTCACATAGTACTATAGTACATGACACAGTACAAAACTTTTTTTAACCGACTTCGAAATTAAAAAGGACGAGGTTCTCAATTCGACTGTATTTTTTTTATGTTTGGTACCTCAGAATTTTCGACTGGGTGAACCGATTTTGTCAATTCTTCTTTAATTTGAAAGCTGGTGCTTTTCGTGTGGTCCCATTTCAATTTGGTTTAGTTCTGATCTTGGTATCCATAAGACAATCATGTAAATCTTAAATTTGCATTAAGTATGTGCGTGATAAATGGAGGAATAACTCAATATCATGTCCACCGATTTCGATGATTCTATTTTTTTATTGGAAAGGATGTACTTCAAGGGTAGTTTGATGAGAGTTTGGTTAAGTTCTCATTATGGGATCCATGACAAAGTAACGGAACTCTTCAATTCTTAGGAGCAAATTAAGGATATGCGACCGATTTTTTTGTAGGCTAGACGGATATTGAGTCACCTACCGTAAGGTCGTTATGGTCAAGTAATTGTCGTAGTCGAATATTATGATCAATGGAACTCCTTAACGGCTTAAAGTAAGGGTGCGATCTATGAGCAGCTCGTTTAGTAGGTCTACCTATATTCAGACAAATTAGTTAGTGTACTTCAGATTTACTAAAAATAAAAAAAAAATACCAAAAAAACACTGATATAAAAAAAAATCCAAAAACAAATTAATATGCACTTAAAAGTAAAAAATAATAACATATTCTTCTACAACTTAATAATCAATTTACTTTTTCTATTCATTATGTAGGTACGATCTATGTGTTTATCACGCAAGAAGGTAGGTACGTACCTACCCACTTCAAATTTGATGGAAAATATTAGATTGCAAAAAGCAAGAGTTTATTACGAAAAGATATGATATTTCATTAAAAGTACAGACACAAGATAAGTGAAGTTCTAACCGCGCAGATGGCGTCGGGCTTACGGCGTCCTCGGGTCGCAGCCGTCGAGCACAATTCGTCGTCTCCCGATAACTCTCATTTTAAGACGAAGCTTTAAAAACCTTTTATTGGATGTTGATAATTATTTTCATGATCGAAAAAATTACGCAGCAAGGCCTATGTCTTCTATGTCTACAATCTTACATTTTTTTGTGAGTTAAGACTTACGTAACCTCAGATCACCAACAGCTAACCGGTCCCGGGCAACGAGCGCGGGGGGCGCCGGCGCCGGCCGCGGCTGCCCTCGTCCCTCTTTCGCGGAGCAGATTCGACACCTGCGGCGCCCGCCGGCCTCCGCCGTCGCCTTGTGCGCCCACATCTCCACCTGTATTTTTTGTTTGAATGCGTTGAAAATACGAATACAAACATCTAGTTTCGGTTCGAGCCGATCGACGACGGCCCGCCCACAGGTGAACTGCTCGCTGCTCGCTGAAAACGTTGGAGTGTGGACTGCTTCGGCTGTTTTACATCTCGGAATAATGGCATTGGCTCCACTCTATAAACGTTAAAATAAGAGCATACGTTTGTTGTCCACCTCTGTACGAAAAGAAAAATATAAATAGCCAGAAGCACAAGATTTTAACAGAAATTTTTAATTGAAGGCCATTAAAATATTCTATATATGATGAAAAAACGTATCTTTCTAATGTGATTCGGTGAATTCATGACGCATGTAAGCGCAAAGAACCGCGACGCATCGCGTCGCGAGCCTATCGTAGTTTTTAGAAATAACATGATATTATTATAAATTTTAAATTCATGTATAATAATATTTTTAATATATGAAAATTATTATTTGAAATAAGCATTTTAACTAGGGGACATTTTCGTTCATTCGTGTTCTCTTTTCTCGTTTCCAGTTTTTAATTGGACATATCTTGTGCCGCAAATCTGATTACGCGAATCTTAGGGGAAAAATTTACAGATTCGGAGGATCCCTCAAATTTGCACAATGTCGACTTTTATGTGTAAGTTTGATATGGTAGTTGAAATGGATTGCAAAGGTGATACCAGATGGTGTTGTTAAAATAAAATTTACTTTTTTGGTTATTTGTCATTTTTGGAAATGTGTTAAGTTTCAAAAATATATCTATCCTGGTTAGATACCATTAGAACGGGGGTCCGGGGCACGGGCCCCGTGTGCCCTTATGGTTATGCCTAGCGGCGACCTTTGACTGGGGATCATTTGCGTTCCTCGTTTTCGCTCGTTATCCGATGTACGCTCCACTCGGTTTACGTCTAGTAGAGCTTCCAGTCCATCATATTTATTTTTAATTGAAATTAATATATTTTTTCACCAGATTTATCATTTCATCACTTGGCACTTTATTTCTGTGAATTTACAACTATTAAATTAGTAACCAGTTAAAAGCGTTAGATCGTATTTTTACTGTAATTTGTTCTCTTTCAGATTCAACGTTATTTTATTAAGGTAAGGTGGAGGGTTCCAATCGACGTTCAGTTTTCTAGTATGTGCGAGTTGGAAATAAAATTTAGTCCAAAGGAGATATTAAAAATACAGTGCGGCAGTTTTTGTACCTAAGCCGAAGGAATGGTTTTAACTAATCTCAGAGAGCTTGTTGTTCTTTTTGCATGATTATTTGTTAAATATACTGAAGAATAAACGGGTGTTATTAATGAGACCAGGTAATATCTATATTTGTGTGACGGTGAAACTGTATCGAGGAAGTTTTGATAGTTACATATCGTACAACCACGTGACTATAAAAGTTATTCGCTTCAGCAGTCTATCAGTAAGGATAATTCGTAATATCGAAAGCTATGCTATACAGACTGGAACCGGGACTAAAACGATGTATTGAAGAGGAAACGAAATAAAGAAAGTTCGAAACCAAGAGTGAAATCAGATATAGAACTGGGCTAAATCGGAATTGAGAATAGACTGCGAGGGGTGGCCATTAGCACTACGGTGATTACTGCAGTTACGAGATTGAACAAGACAACCACCAAAATAATATAAAACAAAAACAGTATTTCATGTCGGTGATAATCGACATAGCGGATGATCAATATCAAGAGCGGGCTGAGGAAAAACCGCGATAGAAGGTAGGACTGGGTATTGATTTGAAAACGAAACCGACATTAGGACAGTAAGTGCAACTGAAATTTATATGTAGAACCAAAACTTGATCTCTCTTTCGATCAGAAGATTAAAAAAGAAGTCGTTGAATATGAAAGACCAAGAAATTCAATTTATGTTCACACAGGCGGAGCTGCGAGTGAAAGCTTATTTCATAATAGAAGACGAAATTAATTGACTGAACATCATACAGCCGAAACGGCTTTTACGATATAGGTAAGGACTAAAAAATGTTATTGGAAATCCTACGTATGGAATATTGTTAACTTTCAAGTTAGAGTCATGGAGTATTTGGGTTTATTTTTTCAAATAAAAACAAAATATTTCAGGGTTTTTGAAAATTCAATACTAAAGGAATAAAATGGAGTAGAAAGTACTGTTAATTTTTAAGTCAGGGTTATAAAAATAGGTAAGTATTTTTGTTAGTAAAAAAAGAAAAATATGGTTTGGTGTTTTTGGAAATTGAACCGCTGAAGAATAATGTGGGGATGCGAAAATTTATAAAAGGGTTTGTCAATTTTAAAGTCAAATTATGATTATATTTTAAAGGTTATAGGTAATAGATAAATGATATATTCGATATAATGAATCGAGAGCGAAACTAAATCAATATCGAGAGCGGGACCGAGATCGGAATAGAGAGCGTGCCGAGATTAGAGTTTGGAGTTAAACTAAAATCAGAACCGACAACTGAACCGAATTACAATCGACAATAAGACTGGGTTTGAGATCATGATTGACAGAATTATTAGAAAATGAGGGAATTTATTCTATAGGCGTGGGTGAAAGCTATTATACTAACTGTATACTTAATACTGATGATCGCGGTGGTAGCCTCTTTTTGGGAATAATACTTGGTTCTATTGCGAATAATCCCCTAGACTGAGACATGCTGTATGAAATGTAATATAATGTTTATTGTCCAAAGTAATAAGTAAATAAATCGCGTTGACGCGTACGGCCGCCGACCTTGGCCGTGACCGGTCCAATCGCCGCTCGCTCCAGCCCCCGCTCACAATCGTAGACGTTGATACTCCACAAAAACTACAGAAAAACAACCGGCCATGCGTGAGTTAGGTTCGCAAGGAACTGATTCCGTACAGGAACTCCTTCATATTAGGTTTTTATAATATTTTGATAGCATTTGTACTACATGCATTCTGGTAAAAAATATAACGTGTATATAAACTGTGCCATTTACGTAACGTTCTGCAATCAAATGAGCGGAATAAAGCTAATTTTGCTGTGCGGTTGTGACACTTCCGATAATTTAAAGACCTCTTTGTTTATTTGTTCATTTTTTGGGATAATTTCAGATTTATGCTCGCTAGCAGCTTTTAAGGCTTTTTCAAAGACATCATTAAAGGTAAATAGTATAACGCACTTTAAATATGATGATAACGCACTTAAGATATGATTTAAATTTTGCGTCGGTGTTTCAATTTGAATATATGCGTAACTCTGAAAAATTCTTAATCGATCTGTCAAAATTAACGACAATAACTTATGACGTTCATTTTTTATGGCTTAGGCTTTTAATTAACCTTCTGTCTTCAGTAACATTTTTTAAATACTTTATCTAATTCACTTAAGTTTGGTACTTTAGGTACTAAATATTCAGCAAAATTAGTAAAAAAATCTGAAATTGAAAAACTACGATTTACACTGAGTATTTTTAAAAAGACTTATTCCCAATGAATATATTATTTTTAAATGATTATGACATAATTCGAAACAAAAATAATTTATATGGACAGTAAATATAAGTAATAAACTAAACAATATTAAATCATTATTAAAAAAAAAAAAATTATTTAAAAAAAAAATGCCATTTGGCATCCGAAATGGACGTAGTTTTCTCGTTACATTTTTGAAATGTAAAATGACCTCCATTTTTAAATTAATTAGCCAATTTAGCTCATCTTAAAACTCGTTTAAGGTAATTGTCTATAGAATAAGTGTGCTAAGTTTCATTAAGATCTCTTGAGAATTGTGGGCTCTAACGTAATTATTATTCTCTTGGTATTCCATAATCAGTCTTGTCAATTTTGAAATATGATTAAAGTGGTGAAAAATACTATAAAATAAAAATTAATAAATATAATTGAAAGCTTATTTCCTCAGGTATTATATGATTTTTACAGAAATCAGCTAAATTTCATCGTCCAAAAGTTGTTACAAATGGCCACTATTTCATAACTAATTAGCAGAATTCGCTCATTATCGAATTTGTTCAAGGCGATTCCTTGTAAAATAAGTACACCAAGTGTCATTAAAATGCCTTGAGAATTGCGAGCGCTATCGTGATGACAATAAACTTTTGAACCGATGCTTTTTTCTGAACTTCCTCGGCCGCAGAGAACATAATATGACAAAATTTCTGCAAGTTCCGTCATGAGAACAAAAACAAAAATTAGATTCCTAAAGAAATCTAATAAAAAAACAATAAAACTAAACTTTTCTCTTCTAAAAGCTAATTAAATCAGTCAATTTTAGATTATCTTTCTCTTCTTTTGAAACACAATAATCAAGTATGCCTTTCTTAACTAATCTAGGTAATTACTTATGAAATTTTGACATTAACACAATTTCCCAAATCTTATCTTTCTTTTGATCTTCTATAATGTCTTGATCAAATATGTAGCGTAGAATCTGTTACACGTCATTGGCTGGATTATAACAGGAACTCGCCAGTTTTCCGACCAATATGTATCTGTCTGTGGTACAGGAGTGCAGACATTATCATAACTATGCTCAATCAAACTTTTAGTTCTTTTGTGGTCGCACCCAGTAGTTTGCCCTTAATTACGACATATGTACGATTGGAACATTCAACAATAATTGAAAGTATGTCATTGTCTACCTATTGCTTAAAAATTTACGCTAATCTCAGGAACTTGCGTATTTTTCCAAATGTGTTGCTTGCATCTAACTATTGAATTTAGACTGAAAATAATCCTCAGTGCAATCAACTTCTTTATTAACGCCGACCACTCACAAGCACGTTTGATTTCTTTCTCTTGCGCTTAATACTTCGCACCGCCTAGTCTTCTCAAGCCTCTTCGACCTCAAGAAACAATAAATCGAACAAACGAATTATCTGTTATACATAGTGATAGTGAGGTATAGGTGTGTTTAGATCTAGGTTTTCGTTCTGTGTTGAGTCATCAGAACTCTTGAGATCAAATTTTTTCATTTTATACAGCATTGAAGTCAGGATTTTCATGAGAATCGTCACTTAATGGTAGGTACTATGCTTGATTCTTCAAGTGCGTGAAATATATTTTCATTTGTTAAACCAATAAAAAAAGAATAAGGAGAAATAATTACCTACGTACTTTTAAAAGGACCTTGGTTAGCAAGAAAGTTCGATCGTTACTAACAACTGCTCCTTTTAAAAAGACATACATCGTTAACTAATAAAGCATTCTTACGTACACTGAACCACTTTGTCAAACATAACTTTAGATATGATTTCAGGCAAAGTAATCATGAATATAATCAAATTAATATAGTTTAATATGGAATAAACTACATCGGCGTTTCGAGCGCAAACCGGCCATGTCCCCGCGTATGTCCATGCCGGCCATGTCAACGCGTCAAACCTTGGACGTTTTATTTTTTATAGACCCAGAATGATATTGTATATGACACAAAATTGCATTTTTTACAAACGTTCAAATAGCAATCGCGCCAGATTCGTATAGGACTATGTGCAGCTGGCGGTGAGGCTTCCCTTAAAAGTTTAGAGAAAAATGTTTGCGACAGAAACGGACGAGTGGAACTAGTGCTCCATGGTAAAATAATGAATTAATAAAATAAATTATTAGAAATCGAAGCCAGCGACAGCTTTTTAAGTAATCGTATTTTTATTTTGAGTGTTTGTAACGATGAATCAAGCTAATAAGCGTTTATAATTTTGGATATAAAAAATATTATGAGAATTCAGAATGCTGCGATGTTTGTTGAAATCTTTACGTAATTTATTATGTAAGACTTTACTCAGCGGAAATTCATTTCAGAGCCTTGTCTGCAAATGAAGTAGCATTAGAGCCAGAGAACATGAAGCATGCAAGACGTAATCCGCCACTGAATCGAATTAGTTCTTTCACTATAAGTTCCAATCCAACAAATTCAATTATTATTCGAGTGGATTCGACGTATATTAAATGCTGTACAAGTATTAGTGTTAATTTTGTCAATCTGTCATGCTCATAAATGACAAATATCTACTTTCGTTTCGTGCTAGAAAAAAACATCATCAGAATAATGTTAACAGCCACATTCACGAGCGTGCCTAGGATGTTACTAGTTGATGTAATTGTAAAATGTAGTTCCAATCAACTCCATAGATGGCGTTAATAAAAGTGGATCCATCGGAAATAGCCAACACAGACTATGGCTTCGAATTTAATGGTTGTGCGTGGTAGTTTTAGCTTCTGGAAATAAAAATATTTTTTTTAGAAATTCTAAAGATACTGTGTTCAGTCCGATTATCGAAAATAGAGTTGTCATCAGATTTTCACGTTTTAGGGTCATAGAAATCTGTTGTGATTGCTTTCCAAGTGATATCTGTATGTTTGTTCTTTTTTGGAAAAATGTTCAAAAATTGTTTTTGTGGAATTTTTTTAACTACTCTACCTCTAAATATTAAAGTCTAACTAGCTCTTCTGCTTGAAAAATAACGTCAACGGTACGACCTTTGATAAAAACTCTTTTTTTATCGGATTTTTCGTGAACGTTTGTTTTGCATAGCTCTCGAATAAAAAAGCAATTTTGACGATGTGAACGACGTTCTTTTTAAAGAGAAGTGCTGGTCAGATTTTTGAAAAGAACAACATCGATTATTGTAAATTGCATCAAAATTAATGTGTTCGTTTGTGAGATATCGTTAACGATAATTTAAATAAATTCAAAAAATCAAATCAAAGATATTTTTATTTCAGAGATAATAGAATTTACATTTGAAAAGCGTCATAAACAACTGATTTCATTAAACTTACTATCCATTCCAAACGCTGATTCACCATGAGAGGAATGGCCAAGAAACTTAATGTTTGCTCTTTTTTAGTTATCAATTCAAAACTTTGAATAATTAATAATTTATTACAATACTTAATAATAACATGAAGCAACCTGATAGCTGAGCAGTCCATCCCATGGGCTTTTTTTCATTAAAATATTCAAACACGGTATAATTGCTCTTGCTACAAAACTTTCTAATAACGAATCATTTAAATTCATAAAATGGAAAATTTTGAATTTCTTTGCAAAATTTTGAAATTTTGAATTTGGATCTTACTATAAAAGCGCACACATTGCCTCTTAAACGATTTATTAACTTGGCTTTATGGTTTTATGAGCAGGAAGATCGTTTTAATATCTAGTGTTAATGTTATGGATATCGCTCCTTCTTTAGAACGATTCTATACGTATCTTCTCTTAACATACACCAGGTTTTCGTAAATGTACTGTGACGCTACATTTCGTACATGTATCGTAAAAAGGGCCTTTGGAAATAATATGGGGAAAATTTAATGGATTGGCGTTTGGTAATCGGTCGATATTTTTTTGTTAGACTGTTCTATGTCGAATGCCGTAAAGCAGATCAAAATCGATGAATGCGTTCAAAAGATATCGTAATTGAAAAATTAAATCAAAAGCGATTTTTTTTTATTTAATATTAGTACCTATATAGTATTTTTGAATTCGAAGAGCTCAAAACGCATTTGAACTATTTTTGAGCCAGAGAGCTCGGAAAAGCACAAAAATGGATCTTTTAAGCATGTTGAGCGTAATAATTTACTGCTACTGCTATTTGAACGCTCAGAGCTAGAAATTACGTAGTAAGGGGTGACCAGGGGCGCGCCTGCGGGTCAACCGATCTTCAGATTTTTTGTATTTCCCTCTCACTGAATTTGACGAAACATTGTTTTTAGTTTTCGTTGCTATCAGTAACGATAATTTATTCTGTACGAAAGATTATACTTCTAGTTTGGTCCCATTTTTCTCAGATGTGAGATCTGATGATGGTATACATGAGAATCGACGTAACTCTTTCAGTATTATAGCAACTGTTATATTGTTGTAATAGGTCATACATTTGTCCTTAAAGTGCATAATCTGGTGAAATGGAGTGCATGATGACGACCACAGATAACCACAGGAACTTGTCCAGCAATATTTATTTAATTAAATGGGAAGAGATTTTGTAGCTGTTCCGTGTTGTTAAGCAACTTATAGTTATCAAAATGATGTTGCGAAGTGGAGCTGATAATGTAGTATCAGTTGAATTCTGAGGATAAGATCCACGAGGAATCGTTGGAGCTTTTCATATATTGTAGGCACATGTACCACTCTTTCCTAATTGTCTATAGTAACTGATGAATTTGAACTCGGAAAACACCATTTGACGAAATTAAGCAACTCATGCTCATGTAACTGCGTATAATGATGTGATAGTGAACTCTTTGAGTTCAAATATCTACATTTTGTTAATTTATTTTTACTTTTCAACTACGATATCTTTTGAAGGTATCTTTCAACTTCGATTCGCTTTGTGGCTTTCTGTGCAGTTTTTTTTATGCAAAAAAAAAATGATCAAGTACCAAACACAATTTAACAAGAATTTTTAAGTTCTTTTATAATGATCCTGTTTTATAAATATTGTGTTAACTATATCTTTCAAATACATCAAATCGATTTTGATGCAGTTTA
Organism: Eumeta japonica; assembly: GCA_005406025.1. Taxonomy (NCBI): domain Eukaryota; kingdom Metazoa; phylum Arthropoda; class Insecta; order Lepidoptera; family Psychidae; genus Eumeta; species Eumeta japonica. The sequence goes on from BGZK01001003.1 coordinate 162,346, forward strand.
CAACAATCGACATTGTTTTTTTAAGAAAAACTGATTAGATTTTGGTATCGATCGGTAGGGCAGTCTAAAAGTTATTTAAAAAAAACCGTTATTCTGAAAATTATATTTTGGGATTTTTCAAAATCTACTATGTGCCCGACCGAGTTATTTCAAATATTCAAGAACTTTAAGTTTACGTGGACTACTTTCGGATGCCCAAACTTCATTTCGATCTGTTAATCCGTTCAAAAGTCATGAAATTTATACTTAAGGCGCATAGACGCACGTGAATAGGCCCACGCGCACGAACACAGTGCATACGATTAATAAGCCCGCGTGTCGAGTGAGTTTATAATATTTTTTCCGAATTTTCTGAAGGAGTGGCGGTATTCTTAGATAACTTTATCTCGAGGTGGGCGAGCATGCGGCCGGTCGACGCGTCCCGTGGAACGGCGTCGAATGTTTTAAATCTTAAAGCAGGTGATCCCGACGATAGTATTAAGAAACTTTTTTTCGAAATTCACCATTTGTGGACAACGATGCAGGTAGCAGGCAGGGAGGTGGTAGCCAGAGAGAGGTGGAGAGAACGAGCAGGGGAGCGCGGCCGCCGGCGGAGGCTGCGCGCCCCGGCCCGCGCCTCGCCCGCGCCCCGCCCGCGCCCTGGCCGTCCGCGCCGGCTCAGTCGGCAGTCGGTCCACCGTCGCCGGTGTCGTAGCTTGTGTGTATTGTCGTGGTGTCGTTGTCCAGTGCAGGTGAGTACATCGCCCGCGCCGATTCGTCTCTCGTCCGACCGAATGAAAATTAAGTGAAGTGAATGCGGCACGTGCTCGGTGTTTACTTTCTATCGATCGAAAAGAACGTGGTGTGCAAATCGAGTTCGGATCAAATAGAAGTAAACCCGTGTCGACCACAGGCGCGGTCGGCGCACGCGGGACGTGGTCGTGGTCACAACGATAAGTCCTCATCGGTAGCGATATATCCTTCCTTCGTCATATATTTCTTCTATCCATTCACGAGTCCTTTCTTTCGTTCATATTATTTTTTTAACACCCGTATATTTTTCTGTTAATTAAACAGATAAGGTACCCGGGCGGGCATAATGATGGACGTTTGTCTTTCAAAAGAATGAAAAATGTCTACGGTTGTAAAGATATGTCAACTTTTACGATATTTTATGCCAAATAATTTCAAGATTCTCGGCTGGCGTTCGTCAGTCGCGACACGACGTCCAGCGCAGGCCTGCGGACCGCATAAATAAAATGAATATTTTTGTGAATGGAAAAAATAATATAAATAAAAAGAGATTTTTGAACGGCATTAAATTGGGACCGGGCTGCGTCTAAATGGAATCGAAAGGCGATCATGGTCTAGTACGCATCAGTATTTTATTTAAAATTAGTATGTAGTACTAAATAAAAATATTACGAAGTTTTGATAGTTTCCTTCTAAATAGATATATAGGTACGCTTATAGTATTTTCTAAAATCTACTCGATTTAGAGGGGTCGGTGATTGCCCGATATATTTTCGTACCTAAGAGTTATAAAATTCTCCGACACAAAAAAAATCCTTAAAATATTAAAACGAAATTCCATTTTTTAAATTAAGCTATTATTTTTAATATTTAAAACGTGTCAAGGAATCGGTACCTATACAAAATCGACTCCAGCTAGATCAGGTACCTAGTATTATTTATCTAATTTTTACCTAGTGTTATTAGATACACTGGCATATTATCTAGTTACCCAGGTGGTTAACTAGATAATATGCCAGTGTATCATCAGGAAGCTAGTTGTCATTTTATTCAGAAAAAATCTACGTCCAATAAATCAATAAAAATCATAAACCATCATAAATAAAAAATGCGATGCGCTGTACACTAATACATCTGTATAATACATTTTCCAGACTAAAACGAAGTAGAAAGCTTAAAACAATTTCTGATTGGTGATTGTGAATTTTTAATAAGTTTGACAATACTTGTAATTTTCAAAACGAAAAACTTGGGACCCATTTGTCTTGATCCATATTGTTGTAGATAATTATTGATTCATAAATAGTTCATTTAAGAGACAAGAACGCGTTAATAAAAATGTAGTAAAGGTTCAGGGTTGAGTTTTTTAAATCGAATATTTGTTATAGTTGTTTTGTGTCGTAGGTATCTGTGTTGTTTCGTCTGTTGTGTTTTGAATTTTATTTTGTAGAGCGGTACCTACTAGGTGATATTGCTTGGTGCATTAAAAAGTAATTTAAAAGAGAATTAATAGACATATTGTTTTTAGAGTTGTCATGTTTCACAGGATTCTTAATTTTTTTCACTTATTACATATGAGATTTTTATATATTTGGCATTTTTAAAAGTCGTTATTTAATATTTGTTCTACACTGGGAATAAATATGTACGTTATATTTCTAAAAAATATACAGAAATTAGTTTTTTTTAGAAACAAGCTTCTATTATTGACTAAAAACTAAAAAGTTAAATTGAAACTTAGTTATTTCCCTTTGAAACTAACCATTTTCTACATTTTAATCATTGATAGCATTAAAGTTCCTTCTTTCTTGTCTATATGCAGTATATAATATTACATATAGACAAAATTACGCATGTAATATATAATATTACATATTGGAAGTAACGACTAACTATTATAGCTACACCCAAATTCAGAATTATGAAGTAAGTCTTTTGCCCGTGGATTTGTTTGCATCCGCTTAGCTGGCGCTAACCCTATATCCCTGGGTACAACATCCGTGTCAAGATAGTGTTTAGAACGAGCTATCGCATTACAATCATGATTAGATTTCGTGTCTGTGTTGTTCACTATAATTAAGTTCCCTCGCCGGGGGCCCGGAGTTTCGGCTCGTTTCTATGAACTGACACTCGCTATGGGTTGTATTAACAAATCGCTATTACCTGTAAGAGCTTTTTCAGTCCAGTTTTGAGGTCTGTTTATGGTAACACATAAACTGTGCCATTAACGTATTAATCAACGTAACTCGCATTTCAAGTTAACTTATAAGATACCGTATCGAAGAATATCAGTAGAGAGTGGTCATTAGTTAACTTAAGATCGAGATTAAATAAAAGCAGGAACTAATAGAAAACATTGATTTTTATAGTTATTAGATATGGTTATTACGATGAATTTTTCGCTCCGGTGACTAATAGATATCGCTTGCAAAAGCGATATATTAGGGATATATTAAATCCTTTTGAATATTGGTCGCTGCCTCAATTCAGAAAAAAAGAATTGGATTTCAAAAGATTTTTGTGATTGCAATGTACTATAATATTTATGACTATTATATAATAATATAAATATAATCATTGTCTATTATATAGAGTGTTATTGATGTTATTTTTCGATTGCACTCCTATAATGGAACGCTACTAATTCGTTCTGACAGAATAAAATATTTATTATTTTCTACATTTACTTGAGAAAAATATTGTATGAGTATGACTTAAGTTTGCTTTATTGATTTATAAGTTACTAAAAATTTATATTAACTGTGATATTATTTTATATTATTGCTCTCATTTGATATTATTCCTAAGATGAGATGAGAGCGATTTATTAATACGAGCGTAGGCTCGTATACTCACATAGGTATGAGAGTGCGTATCAGTGTATTTTAGAGAAAGTAATATAAACAAGTGCCAAACTTGGTATGATCAAAGTGCAAATATATGGAAACAATAAATAAAAATTGGCCTAATAATTAAAGACAAACATACAGATAGACAGACAGTAGCATGTTATTTGCACAATTGTTTCTGACTGAACCGAAGGTATAACAAAGTGCACCGACAGACAGTAGTATATCATTCGTAAAGATTAAATATGTTTTGACTGCATTCAACTTTTCATTAATATCGGTTAAACAGTTTTTATATTATAAAAGAAAAAATAATAGAATTGTGGTCACTAAGTCATAAAACATATATTAACCAAATAGTTTCATAAAAATATTGAATATGCAGACAAATCCTACAGATTTATATGGTAGTATAAGATATTTAAGATATAATATATATTATGTATTCAAATATTGTCTTATGTATAATATAAGATATTATATATTCAAATATTTTCGTATTTTTTTGTTGTATCCATAAAAATGAATGCAATGAATCGTAACTTATAAGACATGATTGAAAAGATCACATGCTCACAGAATACGGACATGAAGTAGCAGTTTCTGCTGTTCGTTTCATCCAGTGAGTGAGAGTTCTGGCGGCCCACTCGCCCTCTTCACTACCCTGATCCCCACTCCATTAGACTCCCAAAAGGTCGGCCACGCATTGGTCACTCCTTTGGGATTGCTCTGATAGCTCGTCTGCTCGTTTGATCGTTCGTGTATTCTATGAAAAAAGTAGCCGTAATCATATCATTTTGAGTTTTCCGCCCCCTCAAACTGCTGAATAGCAAAAATTTCCATTAATTTAGATAAGTTAATTATTTTTGACCTATCAGTCTGAAATAAAGAAATTGTGATAGAATAATATGTGATAAAGTTCTGACAAAACAACTTTTGTGTATCACGCGCATAGAGAAATAAACTGTTATGTTATAAAAAAACACAAATTTTAACAAAAATAACCGACTTCAAAACAAAAATTATTCCAAAACAAACAAATATGCACTCAAAAGTGAAAAAATAATTGAGTATTTTTCTAAAATTTAATAATCAATTTAGTTTTTCTACTCATCAATATGTAGGTACAATCTATGTGTCTACCACGCAAGAAGGTAGATAGGTATCTATCCACTACAAATTTAACTCAACACATACCGATGAATAACAAAATGATCAAAATATTTTTTAGAGTTCTCCTAAGTAAAATGAAATAAAAATGTTAGTAGACTACATAAAAGTCAATCAAGTTATTACGATAATACAATTATTACAATTATTGTTATTTTTGGAGCCGGTGTCTATTGCTAGGTAAATTGTAGTGTTTTCTTGGCTGACTCTAGCTCAACTTCAAGAGCAGAAGAAAAGTAGAATGCACTATAGTAACACAGATTACAATAGAAGTAATAAAAGCAACCTTAGTCAATCAATTTCAAGGAAACGTTAATAAAATGAACCTTAGTAACAAATCACAAGAACTGTGCAATTGGTGAATACTGTTGGGAAATCCAAGATTTCATAAAAATAAGCCTGAAAAATACAAAAAGAAAGTCTAAACCAATCATCTTATTTGACAAAACCATTGGAATAATGAAAATGAGAAGTGTCTTACAAAATGATGAATATCTCAGCAAGAATTACAAAAAAAAATAATAAAGCATTATATAAAGAAACTAATAAGGAAATCGAAAAATGCTATGAAAACTATGGAATGAATACTATAAAAAGACATCTGGTTAACTCAAGAAGTGTTGAAAAAGCATTTAAAGAACTAGTTAAAGATAACGTGTTTTAAACTTGGTACTAAGAAAAGTGAAACCCGCACAGAAATTATTAATAAAGCTACAGACTTCTATACTAAGTTATATAGCCGAACAGATCAAGAAAATATGCAGATAGTCGTCAGATATGTCGCACAATCTTTTCTTATATATAGCACACATGAAATCCTTATACAAATAAAAGAAAATGAAGCTTGATGAAAGCCCTGGACTCGATGGTATTACAAACAAAAGTATCGAACATTCTGGAACCCTCCTACTGAGACCACTCATATCTTATTTAGAAAATTCTAGATGAGGGACATGCCCCTCAAAATGGTCCGAATCTGAAATTATACTGTTGTAAAAAAGAAGACCCATATGAAACTACTGCTCCATAAGCCTGATGATGTCTTTTTTGAGCAAATTATTTGTATCATGCCGTTAGACGCAATACCTCCTGTCGTCGATAAGCATCAACCAGGTTTTAGAAAACGTTTTAGTATAGTAGATCATATTCATATTATTGAACTAGTCATGCAAAAATATTCTGAGTTTCGCTAACCGTTATATATAGCTTTCATTGCATGTAAAGAAGCTTTCGACTCAATATCACATAGTGTTATTTGGGCTACTTTGAAGAATGAAAACGTAAGTTATAAGTACATTTTCATACTGAAAAAATGGGTGCGTGTACTTATGTACGCGCGTGAGAAGTTATACTTCTTTGGCATCATTAAAAAATAGTTTTTAATTGCATGCAAATAATTAATTACAATAAAATAATAAAAGGACTGGAAAAGGATAGTCAACCTATCAATTAGAACTTCAATTGTACAAATAACGTCAATTATATTAGAGCTCTTAAAAAAGTATATAAACACAATTTTTTTCCCTGATATTTACGAATAGTAAATAATATTAATCAAAATATTCAATTGAAATCACTACTGATTATAATTTATTAGCACATATATAATTCGCATTTGTAGGAAATTAAAACACGTGTTGTGTATGTAGAAACTAGAAATATTTGGATAAATATGAATACAGTGATCAGAGGTGACGAGTGTGTCAACATGCCCGACTAATTGAGATTTCATTTATGTTTTGTTGGTAGCATTTAATGAGCGGTTTAGCGGCCAACTTCAACCTGTTAATTTTGTGTTACACTGTTGTGCGCGTATCTTAAAGTTTCACTCTCATCTTTTTTACATAACGCGCCTAAAGAAGTATAACTAAAATTCAAAAATCTATTCAAGCAGCACTAGTAAGGTTGCATTGGATAGAGTGGACAAAAGTACAAATATAAGGCGAGCAGTGAGACAGGGTGACCCAGTCTCACCTAAATTATTCATATGATGATCCTACCAAACTAATTAGTATGATAAATGAATTCCAACAGGTCAGCGCACGGTTAGACTTGGAAAAGAATCTTCTAGAAACGAATGCTATGACAAACGATGACAGAAGAGTAACCATCTCTGTAAACAATACGTCACTCGAATTTGTCTAAATACATATTTATCTAGATAAACCGATTCCATTTAGGAGAGACAGAGGTGTTGAAGAAATAAAAAAAGAATAGCATTTCATTGGAACAAATTTTGAGTGCATAAAGAAATATTTAAATTTCGATTCCCTGTAATAAAAAAATACTGATATGGCAGTGCTGCAATGCGTAATATAGGTTTGTCAAACTAGATCTTAGACAATAAGGTCAAATATAAAATCAGAACTACACAAGGAACAATGTAAACCAGTTGCTTGGCTTTCAGAATACGAGATATATTTTTATGTCTTTCGACTCGTACGCAGCACCATCTAATTCCAAATTAAGCTACAAAATTTGTACCATGGTTAATAAATAGTTGATATAATCCATATATTTAAATATTGGTGATGTTTTTCTTATGATTAGTTAATAAATAGTTACTAGCTGCGCCTCACGGTTTCGCCCGCGTGGTGATGGAAAATTGTTATAATGATAGAAAGCCTTTTATTTTTTGTCAATTTTTCAATGTTTTTCTATTATTTTGCTATTCGGGACTGAGACAAATCCAACAGATTAAAAATGAAAATCGGTCTAGCTATTCTCCAGTTATAAGTGTTCGAACAATTATATTGTATAATGTATGTAAATTGGAACTAAGTATTTTTTATGATGGTCTTACTGATATGTATTGTAGGTATTATAAACGCTATAGTTTGTAAGGATAGATAGGTACGGAAGTATATGATGATTAATGGTAATGCAAAAGTTATAGGTGGCTACTACAATATACTCCTATAAACTATGGTAAACGATTTATTTTGGTCTGTATAAACATGCAGATTTTACGATTTAGAAACGCGTGAACAAGCTACGTAGAACTGGCCGTGGGAAAAACATTGCGTGCTCAAATGTATGTCTGCTACCTTTATGGTCTGACCCTGCCGCCGGACCGCACCATAATATCGCGCACTCTCTTGTCTATCGTCATAACTATTCAAATATTTGTCAAAATGATGTAGTGTAAATGACAAAGTTTATCTACTTTAAACATCAAATGCGATACAAATATTTATTTTGATGTAAGGATCAATTTGTTACTACCAAATGTGCGTTAGAAATAAATTATCAATTATTATTGTATTTATAGTTCACTATTTTGGCGATAATGGCTTATACATAAAATATAGATATATGTTGTCGCGGGCTTTTTTACAGTGCTATTTAAGATAAACATTTCCATTATGCATTATATACGTGTAATTTCAACGGTTTTTGCGGCGCACACCAGAATATCTCGTAGATGACCGATTTTTTTTTCTTACTTGACACTTATCGTAATATTTTGGATAATTCACACTATATCTTTATAAGTTATAACCTATGTGTTATTCTGATGTGTAAGCTATATTATTGTAGTGTCATCAAAATCCATTCAGTAGTTCTTGCGTGAAAGAGCAACAAACATCCATATACTTACAAACTTTCGCGTTTATAATATTAGTATAGATTTGACTCTGTTGTTTTTTTAGATAAGCGTGTCCATAGGTTCTTTGTATTTCTTTTAATTAAATCTTTTAATTTTAAATAACAAATATAATTAGTTGAATAAAATTAAAAGTAAAAATAATAGTATCATAAAAACAATAAGATAACTATAAATAAGTACATTATTATTTGCTAATCATGTTATAAAATTTTAATTGATAGTATCATAAAATGTATTACCAGCCATTTATCATTCACTTCTCTGGGCGTGAATTTATGTAGCAAGTAATATTTTAAGTTTTAATTTTACTCGCTATTTTCAATTACCATTTTTCTGATATTTATACAAAATGTTTTTTTTTTTCTTATGAAAGTGAGCATTCTCTTATAATAGGACATAATCATAATTACAATACGTTTAGATCTTTTGGAGATAACCCTACAAATAAACTCGTCGACACTTTACCGAAATTATATATAGCGTATGTCATTAGTGTAACTGCAGGTTTTTATCGTATCCCAAATTTACGGTCTATCCGCTGTTTTGTTATAAGAAATATATAGACAAACAGACAAAAAATGTAAATACGATATATACATATATATATATATATATATATATATATTATGTATGGCAAAAGCGTGCGGTTCCTGATATCAGTATTAGTGGGAGTGTATTTTGCGTTTTTACATCATTATGCAAATAGTGGTAAAAAAATAGACTACTTATATCCAACACCCACACTTTTTTAACGTTAAATAAAATAGTAATTACTTTATATTTATGTAAAGCATTTTTAAACATTCACTTAACATCTGGTAGCAGCAAAACCGGCGTCTAAACGCGGGCAATGTTTTTCCCACGGTTGTAAACGAATATAGATTTGTCTTTAGACGGGCGAGTCTTGTAGTATCAGGCTTAAATAACTCCACTGCTGAGGTGCACCCTCCTATAAATCTTACCTCAGATCGCGTGCGGCTCGGGCGCTGCTGTGAGCGCCGTCACTCACGTCATGGCGACGCCTGAGCCGAGTTTTCGACTTAAGTTAACAACTCATCGGTCAATTCGTCAGTGGCCAGGATTGAACCGGTAGCTTCCGGTTCGAAGACTTCGTTCTCAACCGCTATTGATCACTTTTTCATCATATCGTGGACTACTCTTACTTGTTGTTTCAAAGAGGATTTTACACAAACGAGACGATTAAAGTCTTCCGCGCGTTTATCGCATTTTAATGAAACTGACTCAATAAGTAGGCGGTATTCATGTCACGGATCCCGATCGTGTTAGGGGGAGAGCCCCGTCTGCGTCAGCGTGGCGCGCGGCGGTGCCTCCGGCACTGTTGTCGGTTGACTTACCTATAATTGAATTGAATTGAATTATTTGAGCTAATGCGACGAGATGTATAGGTTGCGCAATGCTGATTTCCTGAAAAATAATCCACTTAAGGCCAAGTACGAAATTAATTAGTATCGGAAAGTATTTTTTCATTTTGAAAGTATGTAAAAGTAGCACAAACTATCTAAACTGGATACTTCTAGTGGATGGATGGGAACGGTCATTTATCAGACTTTTAACAAATATTTATAGGTACATACTGTATTGAACCTACAGTGTTTTGTTACGCCCAAAAACACGTATTACTTTTTAAGGAAAATATGACTCAACACTGCTATTTCTTGTGGCAGAGCCATGTTATGGTCAATTTATTCTGCAGTTACTTAAATAAACCAGATGGTCCGGTGTAGTACCACACTCTGACAGAATACACGCGTGAAGTAACAGTTTCCGCTATTGTATTTTGTCTAGTGTATGAAAGTTCTGGTGGTCAATTCCCCTTTATCACCACACACCCTCCCTTCATCAACTCCCTCCCCTCCATCAGCTAAATCTTTCCTACATCAAATATAATATTTTTACCTAAGAGGCCGGCAACGCCAGTGTGTTAATTTCTTCATTGCAAGTGTCTATGGGGAGTGTTAACCAGTTATATGGTATACCGTATGGAATAGATCATGCATTTTTCCGAAAATATTCATAATCATTTTTTTTAGAACAATTTTTCCAAAGAAACATAGTCTTTGAAGTAGCCGTTTCTGCTCAGAACGTAAACGTATAAATGTGAAAAATACAAACCCTAGCGCTTAGTAACACGATGTGCCCTCTCAAACCGGCTCACCTCGTCATCCAAGGCTTGCCGCGGCGGGCACCGACGCCCGCCGCGTGCACGTGCGCGCGCGGTTAACGACCGGACGCGCGACTTTAGAGGTTTAGGTATTTTGTTATAAAGTATTTCGTTTATGATATTGACGTTTTTGAGAGTAAGATTGTGTGTGATTAATATTAAAGTGTTTCATAACAATGCCTTTCACTGCTATAGAATATACAAACATTATTTATTGTCAGGGAGCTTGCAGTGGTGACATTGTTATAGCTTTAAAATTTTATAGTGAAACCTATCCTGACAGTGAACAATCTGCGAGTCCACGAGTAATATTGTGTTCTGTTTATCGTTAATGCAATAATTAATATATAGTGCCACACATTTTCCTAGATGATTACTGTGGTGGCCGTACGTCTAAAACGTCTTCACATCTATAAGAACGAATATTGAGATTTTTTTACGCGATTTCCAACAGCAAGTAGGCAGGCGCTTTCGCGTTTCATACACAACAATGCTGCGCATACTAAAATGATAACAGACATGCTTTCCACATTCAAAAAGTGCATGCTCTTTTGCCGCGTGATTAAGGCTAATGTACAATATCACTGATATCACTGTCATTTGTAGGTAAGTGACTATATAATATCTTTATAAATAATATATCGCATAGTCCATTCATCACGTGCCCGGGTGAGGGGCGCGCGGCGCGCCGTCAAGCTGAGAATTTCGTAGGGTTTTCTCTGTATTATTTTATATTATTTATAAGCATATTTTAAATAATATGTTTTTGTTATAATTACTTTCGAAAAGTTGTTCTAATAAAGGAGAAAATTATGTTTGCGGAAAGATGCATGATCCATTCTGCATCCATCCTGATTCCATCCTGTATATGATAATATTTTCAAACATTGAATATTAAAATAAATAAGTCGTTAACTTTCGATGATTGGGCAACAGTGGCAATATATAAAGTAGAAAGACATTATATAACCTTTATTATGAAAGAACATAAAGCGAAAATTTTGCTGAGTAGATCAAAAACTACTCAAAAATCTTTAAACGTATAAGTAAACGCGGCCAAAACTATGTATATTGATATTAAAATAAAAAAAAAAAAGCAAAAAAGTAATGAAGACGATTTGGTGTGTTATAAAGAATGAGACCTAGGAAAATTTGGGATCACCATCTTAATGTTCAGCTTAAAATAAATAACAAAATTTAAAAAAATGATATAGATGTTGCTGATGGCTTTTAAAAAATTCTTTATTGACATTCAAATATCAATCTCTAAATCTTGTAATCCATCTCTCGCTCTTCTTGAATCACTACTGAAAGAAAGTATTCCGCCCAATAGCATTAATTTTTAATTTAAATATGTAAATCCGGAAGACGTTATTAAGGCATTTAAGTCATTAGAAATGAAAAAGACTGCTGAAAAATTGTATTGTTAAAATTGTAATGCACTACACTTGACAATTATTTTTAATAGGTGTCTGGATGATGGCGTGTTTTCTGATCGGATGATATAAAAGAAAAATCATCCCTGTAGACCCAACTTTAGGTCTATGTCCATACTACAGGCATTATTAAATTTTTGAAATTTTGATCTTAAATCAATTGTTATCACATTTTAATAGTAACAACTTAATGTTCAGAAAACAGTTTGATTGCATGTGGGATCATTGGACAATCGATGCTGGTGCTGAACTTGTTCAACAAATTTTCGGACCATGGGAGGATTCGCGAGACGCGGTGGCAGTATTTTATGATCTCTCTAAGGCATTTGATTGTGCGAATCACAAAATTCTGATCGGGGAGCTACGTCATTATGGGGTTACGGGCCTGTAAATCGGCTTTCTGGAATCGTATTTGAGTAACATGATTTAGAAGGTCGATATTAATGGGATAAGATCATCAGGATCTGTGGTCCACATGGGGGTATCACAAGAATCAGTCTTTGGTCCATTTCTGTTTTTAGTTTATGTTAATGACTTACCCATTTATTGTTGGGGACATTTATGAGATAGTAATGTTTGCAGATGATACTTCATTGTTATTTAAATTCAAAAGACAATAAATTACCTATGAAGATGTGAATGTTGCTATCTCAAAAATAGAAATTTGTTTACTGTGAAGAACCTCCTCTTCAATACGAAGAAAACAAAATGTGTAAAATTTTCACTTTCGAACGTAAACTATGGATATGGCACAATTTTATAACGTATTAAGAAATAAGAATTTGTTAATGATACTGTATTATGAGAGTTATTCTGGATAACAGGCCTCGATGCAGTCCGCATGTCAGTATGTTGGCGAAAAGACCTAGTTCAACTGCATATGCAGTTAAAAAGATTAGAAATTTATCGGATATCCAAACCGCTAGATTGGTCTATTTTGGCTGTTTTCATAGCTTGTTTCATACGCCATCTTGCTGTGGAGTCATATCCCAGATATTGATAGAATTTTCATGCCCCAAAAGCGGGCTTTAAGGGTTCTTTACAGGCTAGGACCTAGATTATCTCTTTAAGTTTAATGAAATTGGGATCTTAACTTTGGTATATTAATTTGTATACAAAAATTTAATACATCTAAAAACAATATAGAACTTTTGAGAATAATAGTCATACCATTAATTCAATACAAGATACTAAAATTAACTGTTTGCATGTGAGTCTACTACATAAAGTCGTGAAATTACTTAGGGGGCTCTGTGTGCGTACGTTCAATAAGGTCCTTGAAAATATACAAAATCTATCCTTAAACAGTTCTAAAATCATTACTAAGCAATTGCTTGCTAAAAAAGAGTATTATACAATTTGTGAATATTTAGAGGACAGATATTAATGAACATAACCAGCTCGACTTCTAGCAGGTTTGTTCCTTTATGTTATAAATTTATGTATTTTTGATTGTATAACATAATGTACTTAAAGTTGAAAAGAGCTATCCTTAAGTTTTTTACTCGTTTTTCTTCAGGGAAAATTGCTTTTCGAACGAGTGGTAACGCTAAGTAGTAAAATATAAATTCTTAATGTATTGTGATGTATTTCAAGTGTTGTTCATGACCTATGAAGATAGAGATGTATTTGATAGATGTGTTCATGGGCAGCTATGATCACTAAGACTCTGGTTGCTTGCGTGCTCGGTTGTCCCTTGATAATGCTATAAAAACAAATTGAAAAAAAAAAATTATAGGATCCAATCGCTACCATACTTCACAGCTTTACTCGCTGGCTAATCTAAAGATTTCTCAAAAAACTTTCTATAAAATCGGTCCAGCCATTGGGGAGTCCATATGGAACATACATGCACAAATCGTCTTTTGTATGTATAATTTATATACTAGCTGAACCCGGCAGACGTTGTCTTGCAAATCTATATTATGTACTAGCTGTCCTCCGCCCGTTTCGCGTGGCGTGAAATACAAGTGTAAGACGAATATAAAATTTTGTTATTTAGCTTTTATTATGAATATATTTTTTTATCATGACAGACGATTTTTGCAAATTTAGCCCGAGCTATAATTAATAATTTTTTGATATTATTATACCAACCTCTCAATCCCCTTTGTGGGTATAAATTCCGACTTGACAATTCGAAGTATTAATCACAGCGATAGTGGTAAAATATATATATTTTTAATACACGTAAAGTGAGGATGATTTTTCCTTTCTTGGCTATGTCGTGATGTGGGCTATAGCTAACTCTAAAATATTGTGAGCCAGGGAAAACTATTTTACAATTTGGTGGTCCATTTGCGAATTATTAAGCTGTAATACCGAATTTTTGTTTGAATCGAGAGTCCCCTCGTCAGGTAAATGGTCGTTCTTGAATAAACGAAGAGATTCGCGCTATTAGTAATATAATGAAGTTAAAAGAAAAACTGTCACATCTAAGTGGGCTTTACCACTCAAGAAGTAATAGTTGACTAAATTATAAAACGGACTTGAAGAAATAAAAAGCGAAATTTCGTATAACGCCATCGAAAATGATTTAAAAATTGTTAGTGGTGCAATACAGGTAGTAAATAAAAGTTTAGTAATGATCTAAAGCTATGGAAATATAAAATTATAACATATTTAACATCCGTGCTCTAGGTTCAAAGTATTAAATAAAAACCCTCTAAGTCCGCATATTGTGGCGGCAACTACGGATCTCTACTGCACGTGGCTCGACACGCACCCGAATAAGCTATAAAATAGAGTGTTGGATTTTATGACTGTTTGATAAGACGAAATTTTAATTTTACATAATCCGATTGAAAATTTCGTTTCGGTTAGCCGATCACCGCGCGCGTCCAAACGATGTGCCGAGTGCGGCGGCCGCGCGCGGGCGGCTCGTGTCAGGGCAGGCGGAAGCCGGCCCTTTATTTGGGTTCGATTACAAAAGCTTGCACAAACGGTCGATCAGCTTCCGCAGTACAATTGATATAGTCCGAAGTGGTTCCGTGTGTCTAAAGTGATGCGAGACGTCTACCGGAAGTCACGGCTTCTGGAGTCGGTCATTTTAGTCCTAGCCGTATCGGTCGCCGGGTTGTCACGAGGGCCCGGCGGCAGCTCCCGGGGCGCGAGCGGGCGTCGGCCGTGGTGTCGCGACCGGAAGTCGTCGGCCGTACTCCATTTCAGTAAGAAGGTTTATGACGTTGTATCGTTTTAAATTTCTCTTTGCTGTCTAAGCGCTTTCGGTAGTGCCGACGACTATGATGGTGAGATTTCTCGTAAACGTTTCAATAAAAGGATGTATTTTTATCAAGTTTTATGTCCACTTTTTGTACCGGCAGTTGCGATAGTCGAATTTTGATATATGCTTTGAAATTAAAAAGATTTCAAAAAAAACGAAACAGTGTCATAATTGTCGACAATTTTTTTGGATTTGGGATCTAAGTTCACAAAATGTTACACGATTCTTTCGTTGCATTTTAGTCACCCGTGACGGATGAATAACACCTGTTTTCGCCCTTCCGAGCTCGATGTAACCCATGATCCAATTAGAGCGGGCTCTCGATATAAATCGGTCCAAAGCTCGTTCTCCGGCCCACATCCAGAGATAAAAATATGTATAATCATTAATTTAAATAATTGTCAATATAATTTTGATTTGATAAAGTTAAATGAAGTTTAGAAACAGAGTCAGTAGTCTCCAAATAATTTTTCAACAAGTATGTTGAAGAATAATATATCATACGTGCATCAAAAATATCTATAATCTTCATTTTGGTAAGGACTGGCAACAGTCAATAAAAAGGCTTTAGAGAAGTAATAAGCGTGAAATTGTATGTTTTTATGTTTGTGCAGTAAAAGTTTTATTTTCATTTTTCTTTAACGCAAAATTTAAATTTGCGAAATATTTGTTGCGAAATATTTCGTAGATCGTTTTGTGGAAAACAAATTACCATGCAAATATGAGACGATACTTTAAAGTTAGTAAAAAAATCATAACTTACATGACATGTTCTATGATTTAAAGTTACACAAAAATATTTCTCAAGACTCCAGCTATTTACAGACACAGACACAGCGAAGTAAAATTAATCCAAAGAGATCCGTGTATGAGTCTTTTTGTTGTCGTCACATTTATCATTCAGGTTTATTATTTGTCTAAGAATTTGTAAGTAGCGTATAGCGACCGCTAAGGGCGTTGTATATATTTTTTTAATGAAGGTTTTTTTTATTATTAAAAAAACTTAAACTGATGTTAATAGTTAAAAATTCACACTCGATTCTTAGAAATACAGTTGGATGATGCAGAAAAACGCGTCGAGGGATTTTGTTTCATAATCGTCGACACAATTGGATTAATTTTAAATATTGATAATGCCAACAATTTGCTTGATCGAAATGTCTAATTCGAGTCGTTTTTATAAGCAAACAGCAGGCGTTCCTTGCGTTGAGGGGTGCATATATAAAACCAAATGTGTTTTAGTAGGAAATTAATATGAAAATTCACCAGTAAATGTCATCTAGAAATTATTTGGTCACGTTAAAAATCCGAAATCACATATGTTTCATCGAAAATCTGTTATATCCGTAGCTGCCAATATATGCATTTTTAGAGCGAATTTTTCCACTTTAGATTGAATTGATGATTACTTTTTCTTTCTTTTTATTATTCATTTGGATCAATAAACAGTTTCACAATAAAATATTACTTTACATCGATGTAAATAGTTACAAAGTTTTCCAAACTGACATTGTTAAAATAGATTTTTAATATGGAATTAGTCGCTTGGTAACTCTATAAGTAGTGCTAAAACTAATTGTGTTTTGGTATATCGTCGATCTCATAGATTTTTATATTCAAAGTAATTGTCTAAGTGTTAGTCAGACGGAACAGGTAAGCGTTTACCGGCGCTTGTGCGAGACGCTGTGGTGGTGCGGCAGTTTTGCGTTTGTAGTGTGACTGATACGAGACAAGTACTATCTTTGCTATTACTACAGTCATATCTACGCTGAAAAAGAAAATGGTCATATGGTCATTCCAACCAAAAGTTGGAATAACTCAACCAATTTCTATCGTTGATTTTGAGCGAACCAAGATTTTGCTTATCTTAACGAATCTAAATTAGTTGGTCATCTTTGATTGGATTAAACAATTTTGCTAGATTTATATATATATATATTGATTGTTTTCCTCACTGAATTGGTTATTCTAAGCAAATAGTTAGTTTAATTTTACCTTGTAATTTGGATACATTTACGTAAAAAACAAAATCGTATTTCATAATTCATTCTTAGTAATTGCAATTTTTTAAATTTACCCCAATATTATTTAATTGAATTAATTTGATTTAAGACTCAATAGTTTAATAAAAAATCGTTTAAAGTAAAATGTATGTATATCGGGGGCGTGACGTAAAAAATATTATTTTTAATGTTATTACATAATCATGTCCATACATTTCCTCGATTTTTGTCAATCGACAAGTCGAGCGAGTGCATTAGGAATGTGCACTCGATGCTGCCGATGTTAACGAGCTATTGGTGTATTGTGACACCTCTTTAAACACTTGTGGGAGTTAAACAAAATACGCTTTTTGGAACAAAGTATAACGCGGCTTGCCGTAGGTGTTAGTTGGTAGAAATCGTCACGTAAGGAAAATCATCATCGTCACTTTATGCTTCCTCCATTCGACTATCAACGACATTCTCCCTCAGTCTCTCTCTCTAATAAACGCTAGGTATTGTTAAATCTCTTTATGATTATTTTTCGATTATTTTCGATTCTGGACATGGAGTTTTCAATTTTGTCTTTAATAAGTTGATTTTATACATGTAAAAGTGACGTCCTATATCGATTTCAAAAATTACATAATTCATGAATGTAACAAATTTTAATGAAAAAAAACGATTAGCACTGTTTTAATCCAATTTTAAGTAAATGAATATTTTTCTAAAAAAATATTTTGTATTTGTTGTTAAATTACTCTCAGAAGTTCTTAATTTATTTTACTGTTCCTGGCATTTGATAAAGCATAATATAATTTTTGTATTTTTCATTTAATCACTCTTACGTTGTTCATCTTTTGCCTGTTATTTCATACGTAATACACAGCGAAACGGACTTCGTTCCAACCGGGTGTCCCACGGCACATCTATTTTTTTTTATTTGATACTTGTATATTATTATATATATAATATTATACAATATTGGATTGGGAAATTTCTAAAAAAATAAATTTTTTACAAACCTCTGTAGAAAAAATATTGCTCGAAAATGACAGTCATGAACAATATGAAGAGGTACAAAGTTTAATTAACTGATCCAATTTTTGAATTAGACAAGTCATATACTAGACGCTTGCCTGCAACATGCATTAACATGCAGCATGCAACCCACCGCTGACCCTCGAATCTGCCTCTCCACTACGAATCTCTATCCAAATGATTGAATATTGATTCCAGAGGATTGACAGATATCGAACACCTAAGCAAGTGTTATTTATTTTTATAATTATCTTATTCCGCTAACTGTTAAATTGTTAATTCTACGTACGTTTCATGCCAACCAGGCACATCCTCAGGAAATTGCCGACAGTCACATCCACCAGGGTGCAAGGAGCGTTAAAACAACCAACACAACCTCGTTAAGCGGGCCGCTGTCATGCAATGGTCAAAGAGCGACGAAAACATTCTTAAGGCAGCCACAGACCACCACCGATAGACATGTCTGTCAAATGTCACAGACTAACCATCACCAACATTACCCAAATAGTTACAGGCAAGCGTCCAATAATGGCGATTTATAAACGTCAATTTGGTCGTTGAGCATATTATTATTATCTTTATGTTTTAAAATTTCGAAGGATTCCAAAACATTTAAACGTAACCCCCTTCTCACACACATGCAAAACATCGAATTTGTGATCGTTATTAAGCTTATGACCGGTTTCTAATAGATGTTTAGCAAAATGGGATCTGTCTGATTTATTATTTCTAAAGGCCGAAATATGTTCTTTGTATCTTTTTTCAGAACAACGTCCGGTTTGTCCTATGTATGTCGATTTACAGTCATCACAAGTTAATTTATAAATTCCAGATTTTTTATTATTGTGTAATTTATCTTTATTGTTACATAAAGTTTTCAAATTGTTATTTGTTTTAAAGGCCGTATAAATATTATATTTTTTTAATAATCTTGAAATTTTCTCCGAAATTGTACCAAAATATGTCAAACTAGCTATATATTTCTTTTCCTTTTTTGATTGTGCTGGATAGATATTTTTCTTTATAATACTTTTTAGTTTTTTATTAATGAGTCCATCAATACATTTTTTACTATATCCGTTTGCCAATGCTATACTGTAAATGGTATTTAATTCTAATGAGAAATTATGATTATTAAGGGGTATGGTGAATAACCGATGTATCATTGATTTATAAGCCGCCAATTTGTGTTGCCATGGATGACAAAAAAGAAATGGGTATTGTAGTATCTGTGCACGTGGGTTTTCTATATATTTTAAATTCATGTCTATTATTTTTTCTAGTTAAGGTCAAATCTAAAAAAATTATAGAACTGTTTGTTTTTTCCTCTAGTTTAAATTGAATTTTGGGGTGTATGCTATTAATATAGTTTTGAAATAGATCTAATCCTATTGAATTACCCAGCCAACACATAATAATATCGTCCACATATCTAAAACGATACAGGATACTATTATTGTTTATTATGTGCTTATTTTCGAATTCATCCATAAAATTTCGGCCATTAATGGGCTTAAAGGTGAACCCATAGCTAGACCTTCCTTTTGTATATAAAATTGATTATTATAACGGAAATAATTTTGATTCATGCACAATCCTGTTAATTTTAAGATATCGCCCTTCTCGCCTGGATGTAGTTTTTGTTTTTCTAACTTATCTTTTATAATCGTTAAGTATTCTCTAAAAGGAACATTAGTAAATAAACTGTCTACGTCAAATGAGATTAATTTGCTATAGTTTGGAAGGACAATATCTTTAATTTTGTTAACCAGGTCTAAACCATTAACCAAACTATATTTTAGGTTGAACGAAATTTTTATTTTTATTATATCATTTATGTATTTAGCTAATTTATATGTTGGCGCCTGCACATACGATACCACCGGACGAACCGGCTTACCCTCTTTATGTACTTTTGGCAAACCATACAATCTAGGGGCCTGTGGATTCATCGGTATCAAATTTCTTTTTTCTGATTCTTTAGTTAATAAAAATTTAGAAGACGATAAATTTTGTTTAACTTCCGCAATACATTTATTGGTGGGACATATTTGAATTTTTGAAATTCTTTTTCGTTATTAATTATATTATTAACTTTATTATTGTAATCAGACTTTTTCATTATTACAATAGCGTTCCCCTTATCGGCTTTACTAATAACTAAATTTTCTTTCAATATTTTTTGTTTTAGTGATAGTAACGTTTTATGATCTACATTGTATACATAGTCCGAAATGGTACTGCTATTATTAAATCCGAAATTTTGTATTTTATGGACTCATTAGCTTTACTTTTGTGCAGAGATATTTCAGTCATATACTGAACATATTAAGTCATATACTGAAAAAAAAAAAAACTCATTTACAAACGAAAAGACGTTAGACGTTGTGGATCGCCATCGATGTACATTATACACTTAAGCTTCCCAAAAAGTTGTTTGACTTTATGTTCTTCGACAAAATTCGAACAAATCTGTAGGTACCTTTAGTCATTAATATGGATGAAGGTATGGTGAGGTAATATGAGGTGGCATCCGAAATCACCGGTAGCACGGATAACGACACCTTTCATTTTATAAGCCTTGTTACAAAGATTTTCGACACGTGTTAATATAGTGTTTAATGTGATATTAAGATCTCTGATGGTTTGCATTTTGCACTTTGCATTCACACATTGTGTCATTCGGCAGCACGCCGTCCAGCGGGTCTCGGCCACGGCCAAGGCCGCGCTCCGCCCGCCGGCGTACGCGCCGGAGCGGCAGCCGTTGCGGACTTTCGCGACGCATCCATTTCCGCAATCGTTTTATTCGCGTTTAAATATATCACACAATATAATTGGTTTTTTAACAAGTTTATTTTTTTATTGTCTATCCGGGCATTAGATCAGTGACTGATAAATATTTTGATTGTCGAGATCGCTAGATTTCTGTCTAAGAAACTAGTTTGATGTGGATAGTGAGGTACAATCAAACTTATCCATTATTGCTAATTTTCATTAAAAATAAACTATATCACAGTATGTGTAGTTTACGCTACATAATATCGATTGAAAAATATAGGTTTGATCGATGCTCAGAGGCGTCGGTCGATATAAGGATAAGGAATTAATATATTTAATTCATGTCGTTTGTTGTAAAATGTACTCCTGACCCCAGGATGCCAAGCGATGCCCTGTGCGACACAATGATGCCGCCAGTGCCGTAACGTCGGAGCGCCGCAGCTGCAGACGCAGTACATGTATGAAAGATTTCGACGGCCAATTGCAGACGCGGCCCGCGCCGGCTCTTACGCCTCGCATATGTAGGCACGTCGTGCGCGTGCGCGTCTTTTCAGTGCGCGGCGGCGAACTTATACCTTGGGAGGGAAACGTGTCATAAATATGAAATTCCATTGTTTTTAGACCTAAGATATTAAAAAATTGGCTATATTTAGAGAATAAATATTTCTTCAAACACAATAAAATTTAATAATATAATTTTTCTAAATTAATTAACATGTACTTATATAATGATTGTTCTTAAAAATTTCCAATTAAGGTTATTTTTTAACTATATTTACAAGAAAAAAATACGTAGGCTAACTAAAACATTAAAAAATTAAAATCTAATATTATATGTCAACTTACTAAAAGGTAAAATATAAATCTAAACATCTAAAAATATTAATGTGTCTTCAATAAGCGGGTTAAAATCCTTTATGTAATTTTTCTTTTATCGGACATTTGAAAATCGGATGTAAATGACAAAATATAGAAACGAAGTTCCTAATGGGGCGTTGCGGAGGGTACCCTAGCCGGCAAAGAACGTCCGTAACGTTAAATAAAAGCGTAAGATTTTTATGTATAGTCTATGTATGATGGCTATGCTGTGTCTAATGTATAGTCTACGTGATGACTGTTTTGGAACAAAGTTACTAATGGGGCGTTGCGGAGGTGCTATGTAACTAAAAGCCTATAGTCTATGTATGATGGCTATGCTGTCTAATGTATAGTCTACGTGAACTGTTAAAAAGTTCCTAATGGGCGTTGCGGAGGGTGTCCTAGCCGGCAAAGAACGTCCGTAACGTTAAATAAAAGCTTAAGATTTTTATGTATAGTCTATGTATGATGGCTATGCTGTGTCTAATGTATAGTCTACGTGATGACTGTTTTGGAACAAAGTTCCTAATGGGGCGTTGCGGAGGGTGCCCTAGCCGGCAAAGAACGTCCGTAACGTTAAATAAAAGCGTAAGATTTTTATGTATAGTCTATGTATGATGACTATGCTGTGTCTAATGTATAGTCTACGTGATGACTGTTATTATTATTGCAGTTTGCTATTATTACTTAAATTTTGTTCTATTTATGAGATTATTGAGTATAATTAAATTTTGTTTAAAACAACAATATTTAATTTCGCTGACATCAATTTAATTATTACTATTATTTATTATACAATTAAAATGGATAAAAAATCATTTTATTCATTTTTATTATTAATTAATAAATTACTTATAAATGAATATTTTTATAATTATTGGTTGTTATTTTTATTTTTATCGATAAAAAAAATCTTAATAAAAAATGTATACCTCATATACCTCAAATACAACTTGAAATTAATATTTTTGTAATATGGAATTTTGTTCCTATTTGGTGTCCCACGACACCGCTCGTTTTTTTTGTACGTTGGTTTTCTACAACATTTTCGCGCATTGTGTAGCCTAAATTTTTATACTCATTGTTTCCTTCTGTCTGAGTATCTTCCGAAAGCTTAAAAGTAAAGTAGTATTATAGCTTATGATGCTTTTATCATTTATTGTAATTTTACATGTAGATGACGGCTTATACTACCATCCGTATTGACTTATGTATAGTTTTGTTGTTTGCGTGTACGTATTCTATGTTTTTCCTGGATTAGCGAAACAAGTGGGATTCGCGAAAAGTCTCTTTGATGTAATGTTATTGTTAAAATTACTGCTGATCTGTTTTGATTTGTGAATAATCAAACCCAGGTCGTCTCGAAATCAAATCAAATCAAAAATATCTTTATTTCGTAGGCGATAGAATTACACTTGAAATACGTCATTATGGTATTCTTTTGGTATTAACATTAACATTCTTTCCGAATGCTGAGTCATTTTTCAGTTTCGCTCAAAGATTATGATAGGTAGTTAATAAAACTAACTAGCACCACATTTGAAAATTACATGAAATGGCCTGATAGTCGGGCGATGCAGTCCCACAGGTTTTTTTTCGTTAATATTATCGGATACCATATAACAGCCCTTACCACAAAAATTTTTTTAGGCAAATTTTGAATTTCAATTGAAACCTTATTATAAAAACGTACACATATCCCCTTAAATGATTTGCTAACTTTGCCGAGTGTGGTTTTATGAGCAGCAAGGTCATTCGTATGTCTAGTGTTAATATTATAAATGACGGTCATTTTTTGGAACGATTTTATACTTTTTTTGACATGTACCAGGTTTTCGTATGTGTGGTGACGGGACAGTTAAAATTATTAATTCCTTTAATTGTTTTTCTGAGTGATGCTGTTGGTTTAAAAGTCTCAAGTTATAAATGGCACGAATAGCCCGCTTCCTGCAGCACAAAAAACGTGTTTATCTCAGCTGCATGAACCCTTAATAAAACTGTATTAAGTCATGAGACTATGAAAGAAACTAAAATAAACTAATCTTGCGGTGTCTTCATTTGTAAGCCGCCGAATTCTTTTGATTGCATATGCTGCAGAAGTAAGCTTTTTCGCCAATTTCCTTATATGCAAATTCCATTGTAACTTAGTATCTAAAGTCAGACCAAGAAATAGGGTCGTGTCCATAATACCCAGAACCTATCTCGTCCCAGACTACTACGTTTATTTCTACCAATTTAGTATTACACAACAAAAATGCAATTATTTTCGTTTTCTTTTCATTGAGCAAAATATTGTGAATTCTAAGCCACTCAGCTACTACTGAGATAGTCGTTTTCGTATACATCGTTTTCATTTTTCCATCATTTTTGATTTTTCATTTTCTTTTCAGACCATGTTCCGAAAGCATTTATTATATTTATATAATGCAAGCTACATGCGGCTCTAATTACATACATCGAATCCAAGCCGTATTTGAGTTTCTAGATTTGTTTCTACGCGCGCGTAAAATTATTCTTATCGAAAGGTTTTGCACCACAAACCTTGGAAGCTGCGGGCTGCACATGTATCTGTTAAAACATAACTAATCTCTTTATTTGTCATAGTTAAAAACAATTTGTAATTAACTGAGACATGTATTCCCTTTTGCACGTTTAAGCTATTAATTTTATTTTTAATCTTAGGTTATAGATAGCCTTTTTCTGGCGTTTTTTTTATAATATTCTATTGATACCGACAAATAAAGCCTTACTTAATTTCTTTGTGACCAGTGCACGAAATAATAAGAAACACTTTTGGTAGATAATGATATTTATTTACCTATCTATTAAGAACAAAAATGTATTATTCTTTTCCGAGAGAGCCGATATTTCTTGATAATCGAAACCTACAAATTTACTCCTAATGGCTTTGATATAAAAAAAAAACAGTGGATTATAAAATAATTATTCAATTCTTCCAAAGTTTTATTTACTAATTTATAAAATTCATATGCGCTACAGCACAACGCTCGAAATTCTGCCGCTGTGAAGTTCGTCACGAAAGCGTCACAAGGCGTAAAATAAGAACGCAAGGGAGGACGGCGGGGTCGGGGCACATTGTATCTTTCGCAGGAAATTCAAAGCTGCAGTTTCTTGCGTTGTACTATACGCGTCGTTTCTTGAACTTTTACGGGGTGTAACTTTACTTAGTACTTCCTTTGTATATCGTCCGCAAGTTTTCGCAAAATTAAATTATTTTATTTTGTAGGTACATATATATTTATAATAATACAAAATAAATTCCCCAACTTCGGCAAACTACGATAATAGTTAAATCCCTAATTGAAATTTATGCATATGCACGAAAAATAGGTATGCACTTTGTTAATGTTTCCAATTAATGATTTGTTTGTACATACATATAATATTTAAAACGTGAATGATTTAAAAGTACATAAACTCTCATTATTTCAAAGTAAATTTAACATTTAAGTGTTACACAGTTTTTGTCTTACATAACGATGAAGTTCTACCTTCGAAACACTCCTAAACCGAAAAGTGGAAAACGTCAAAGTTTGAGTATTTTTATAAATAATTGAAATAAACGTTTGGTATTTATAATTTTGTAAATAATTTATCTTCGAACATTTACTACATGTTCGCAACAACATCCTATTACGTTTTCGAGTACACGAGAGTAAAGGCTCTCATGTGCTAATTGCAAATAAATAGGATTTAAACTTTTTGCGGTTGTTACCTCACCGGGCTCTATTTTACTTTTTTCTATAATGCACTTTTTTTCTCTTATATTATAGTATTATCGGTTTTACAATTAACTCTCTAGTTAGAATTGTTTGAAAATAATTACGAAACGATGTTACAGCCTTTTTTGTTTTACGTACACAGGTACCTTTTCACAATTTTATAAGAGCAAGCTAAATTCTCCATAAATAAAATTTTGAAGTTCACGTTTCTGTAGTATTTGAATACTGTGACTAGCAGATATAAATTATATAGCCAGCTGTAACTCTTGCGACACCTGCACTCGATGTAAGTCGTAAAATACCTAGTAAGGTACCTATTATCGCTCTCTTCTGCTTAATCGCAATATTTGACATTAAATGGGTTTTTGTGCTCCTAAGACAAAATAATGAAAGTCTTATTTCTGAAATTAAAAAAAAACAAATGTTGCGAGAATGATAATTTATTTAAGTAAATAACAAATAAATAGAATGTATGATTAACTATTTTAAAAAACTTAAAATTTGGCTCTTTGTATTTTACCGATTTGGCTTACCTGAAACTTTCTAGGGCTCCCCGCACAGGTGACATTCCCTTTACAAATATTCGCACTGTGTATTTCTTTTGTCACTCTACTTTCCTTCACCTTCGCCAGATGGATAAATCATCCCGATTTTTTTGTCTACTCTAGTCGTTATATATTTTTTCAAATTACACGATTCTTTCACATGGCTATTGTTATATAATATATCTTTTTAGGTTTTAATAATATACAGGGTTGGCATCTCCATAGTATTGCTTGAGAAGCATTTTATACTATATTTATAATTAAATTGAAATGAGTATGTAGCCAAAGGCATGTCCACTGAGCGATGAACATCAGAATAGATTTCAATTCTATTTGAAGCCCGTACAGCTAGTAACTATTCGCTTCTTTTTGAAATTCTGATATGTAAAAAAAAAGGATTTATCAGTTAATTTTAACTAATATTTCTCCATATATATTATTTTTAAATAGTAAAACACTACATTAATATCCAATTGATAACGAAACTATTCGTTTCGGGATAGTAAGCGAGATCAAGAGCCGGGATGGAAATTGAGAATGAAATGAGGATTGAAATCGCGTGTTGAATAGGCATTAGAATCAAGAACATAACCAGTATTAGATTCAGAAGCAGTATCGGGATGGGAATTGACAACGGGTCCGAGACTCGACTAACAGCTAGAACGATTGACATCTATAATCTAAATCGAGAGTGAGAACAAGGCTGGAATCGAGAGCGAAATCGCTGTTTAAAAAAAAAGGACTCAGATCAGAACCAAGAACGAGATGAGATCGGAGCTAACGGTAAATGCGAAACTGAAATAAAAATAGGATCGGAAATGGCCTGTGACACAGCAAGATCATTCGATATAAAAAACCAGACAAGTGTGAGTAGGATTCGCGCTCAAAAGTTTCCGTATAGACTTAATAATTTATGTAGATATTTTATCCATCGAAAGTATTGTCGATATTAGCTCCGTTTTTTGTCTTGAGTTGTGACCCTTAAAATGAATTATAAATTATATATATATATATATATATATATATATATATATATATATTTATAACATATATATATATAAATAAATATATTGTTTCTTTGCGAGAGGTTACTGGTCGTTCTAAGATGAAGACCAAAGATTCGAATATTCAAAATCAAAGAATATTTTCATTTAAGATAAATATATGTATTGATCGTTTCTTCAATATTTCTCTCCATGATTTCTCAATGGTATTCTTATTAAATTACTATAAAATCAACTTTTTATCATTATTGAAACTTGTGTACTCGGACGTCAGCCCTCGGTCCCTTTCTCTGTACTTCCTTCTAGACCTACTCATTTGTTATCTGCGAGCTCGGATTCGAATATTCTATTCTACTCTAATTTTAAATTAAACGCGAACCCTCATTTGCGAGCACTAAGGCTGGATACCTCACATGCCACCTACTCCTACTACAATATATATGTGTATATTGTCAATAGGATGGGCAAATGAACATTGATTCTATCGTACATAGGTAAGCGTTTACAAGTACTCTCTAGAGATACTAGTAGACCTCCTCACAGAAATTGATAGTAAATAGTTTAGAGATGTGTCTTATAAATCTAGATGAGAGCTAATTGCGAAGTAATCGGGGGTGTTACAGATAGTGTTTGCTGTTGAATTTCCGGTCTGCGCCTGTGTCATGATTCCGCGAAGAAAGAATAATGAGCCGCCACCTCGTGACCCGGGCTCTCTGGACCACAAGCCGGCTGACGACAGCGCCCTTCACCACGCCAGCAACGACTACATCCGTGAGTTTTCCAACGGTGCTCCGCCTCCGCCCGCATCCCGTATATTTTTGGTTTTAATACATTCATTTTTCAGTGGGAGTTGACATCAATGATAAAAAGAAAACGAGTTCTTCGTGGAGTAGCGGTGCTCGCGCAGCGCTGTGTCGTCGGCTAAATAGAAAAACATTACAGAAGCGGCTTCCCATCACGGCGTGGTTACCGCAGTGAGTATGATGCTATGGAGAACCCTGAGTTCGGTCGCGTTCGCGGTAGTTCGTAAAGACGTGACGCTTTCTTTACAGGTACGATCGCGGGAAGGCGCTCGGCGACCTGATCGCGGGCGTGACAGTGGGACTAACAGTGATCCCGCAGTCGCTGGCGTATTCGTCGATCGCGGGCTTGCCGCCGCAGCATGGGCTTTACGGTTCGTTCCTCGGCGCGTGGGTGTACATTTTCCTGGGCGGCTGCCGGGCGGTGCCTGCGGGTCCCACGGCCATCTCGTCTCTACTCACGTGGCAAGTGGCCGGCGGCGTAGTGGAGAAGGCGATCCTTCTCAATTTCCTTGCGGGGCTAGTGGAGCTTCTGATGGGTGTGCTGGGCTTGGGATTCCTTATCGACTTCGTGTCGGGACCGGTTTCATCTGGCTTCACTTCGGCCGTGGCGCTGCTCATCGCTACCTCGCAAGTCAAAGATTTGCTTGCGATCACTGTCTCAGGCACGACGTTCGTACAGCAATGGATATCTATTTTCGGAAACTTGCATTCGGCGGCACTCTGGGATCCGCTGCTAGGCTTCGCGTGCATCGCCCTCTTGCTTATCATGCGGGTATGTTACTGTCTTGTTACTTTTTATTATCTGATCGTGCGACATTAGTCATTATTTATTCAAACATAATATTCAGTCTATTATAATAATATTTACAGGATTAGCTTTATTTAATAAGTTTTCGTTCGTTAAATTACTTAATCTTGTATGCCAAACTATTTAACTGCTAATTATAATCCCAATCCCGGTCTTGTTTTCGAATTCGATTTTGACCTTACTGTTGGTGTGATTTCACTATCGTTCTAATTTTAATCCTAGTAGTGTTCTAAATTCCCGTTCTGCTCTCGAATGCAATTCCGGTCCTGTTCTCGATTCTGATCCGATTCTCGCTATCGGTTCCGATTTGGGTTGCAGTTCCGCTTTCGATCCAATCCCTTTCCGGATTTCAATTCTTTTCGAAATCCCGTTTTCGATATCGATTCTGGTCCCGTTTTCAATTCAGATCCCAGTCCTCCAATTCTCATAACCTGAACTTAAAAACCAACACTACTCTTATACAAAATATTAACTCATGTTTTACCTTCTTTAAGGTATAATTTCGAAAAACCTTGAAAACGTATTTATTTTAAAAAAAATGCCAAAGTAGTGTAGTTTCATGACATTTTAAAATTAACGAAATCCCATACAATCTTTTATCTCTTATTTCACGTTTTTACTCTTCTATGGTTTCAATTCCCAAAAACTGTAAAACATATTTATTCATTTATATAAAAGACCTAACATATCAATTTTTATGGAATAATATTAGAAAAAATCTTTTTAGTAGTTATTTACGTCATTATAAGAATGAAGTGCTCAAATTTTACATTTTTGAGTACAGAGGTTTGGTCTAGGCGTTTGTGGATGACTAATTCGGCCAGTTGGGACATGTAATTTCATATATACGCACTGCTTCTTAAAATCTATCATGTTTGATAAAATATAGATTTTTATAAAATTGTTTTTCAATTACAGAAGCTGAGTATGGTGCGGTTAAGTGAACGATGGCGTGTGTTGGAACGCATCCTATGGCTGGTAGGCGTGTGCCGTAACGCCGTAGTGGTGGTGGCGGGCGGCGTGCTCGGCTACTGGCTGACGGTGCGTGGGCAGGGCGCCACTCCCGTGCGCCTCATGGGACCCATCCCTAGCGGCGTGCCGACGCCGCATCTGCCGCCCTTTGGATACACACGTGCCGATAACACCACGGCCGATTTTGTAGACATGGTATCGGAATTGGGCTCAGGCGTGCTCGTCATCCCCCTGATCGTTTTACTTGAGGATATCGCCATTTGCAAGGCGTTTTCGGACGGACGTGCCATCGACGCTACACAAGAGATGATCGCCATCGGTATGGCCAACGTGGCCAATTCACTGGTGCAAGCGTATCCCGGCGGTGGGTCGCTAGCGCGCTCTGTCGTCAGCAACGGATCGGGCGTGCGCACGCCGCTTAATGGATTGTACACGGGTGCTATGGTTGTTCTCGCTTTGCAGTTCTTCACGCAGTATTTCGAGTATATTCCGAAGGCGGCGCTGGCGGCGGTTATCATCTCGGCAATCCTATTTATGGTGGAATACGACGTCATAAAACCGATGTGGCGGGCCAAAAGTGAGTATTTGCCTGCCTGTACTTTACGATGTGTGTCTGTTTCTTCCTGTTTGCAGTTTCGTACTTAATTTCCTCACGTTCCTGTTCGTTCGCCACCTTGGAAAAAATAGAAACTATTTTTTTAGTAGGTGACTTTAATAATTAAAACTAGATATATTAATTATTTTTTTTGAACAACAATACTTAGGAGCGCATAAAAACTTAATATGATTTCGTTCAATTTTGTGTTGTACTAAATGCGTTACGAACTATTCTATTATAATTGCATATGTTGCCCAACTTTTCAAATCTACTAAGGTAAATATGGTTCATTATCTAGAAGAATCTATATTCATTATCAAAATATGTTATTATTTTGATAAAAGTTTACATTCTGAATATTAAAGGTTTAAACATAGGTACATGCACGTACGCATACTCGTACACAAACCCTTTTACACTCATACACTCACCATACATGCGCACGCGTGCGCACACACACATACATGCGCACGCGTGCGCACACACACACACACACACACACACACACGTAGGCATACGCATTCGCACACTTACGAACGCTTGCACCACAAACACACACGCATAGACATTTGACATTCACGCACACAGAGGTTCGCGCGTGCGCGTCTGAAAAATTTCTTAGAAACTCAAAACATCGAAAGATGATGAATCCCCATTTTCCTATATTGATTTAAAACAATAACTTCCATAATTTTAAGAACAGTTTTCAAGTTCTACACCATAAATTTTGTCTATTAAATGTACTTCTATTTATTTTCCTTAATCGGATTCAAATCAAACTCAAATTTTGCAAAATGCCATAAAGCCTTTTGCAAAATTTGAATCTTCGAAGTTTAGATACACTCTGATTTGTTTTTATGTTGATCACAAACTCTGCTAGTATTTACAAGGAAATAAGAGCGAGTTGATTGTCTTTTTGATGTTCTTTCTTAATAGTACTTAGGAGATAGTCTCTGATAATAATTTGATTGTATAAGTGATTCTTTCTATTCCAGAATTAGATTTGATTCCGGGAATCGGTACATTTTTGTTATGCCTGGCGCTGCCGATCGAAGTTGGCATCCTTACCGGTATCGTGGTCAACATCGTGTTTATCCTGTATCACGCCGCGAGGCCCAAGTTCACTGTGGAGATGGTGCAAGCGGCGTGCGGCGTCCAATACCTGCTGATCACTCCGGATCGCTGCCTCATGTTCCCGTCTGTGGACTACATGCGCCGCCTCGTCACTAAGTGCGCGGCGCCGCATGCTGCACCCGTCGTGCTGGACTGCACGCATATCTACAGCGCCGACTACACGGCAGCCAAGAGCGTTGAGCAGCTCACAGCCGACTTCCACGCACGCGGCCAGCCGCTCTATTTCTACAACGTAAAACCATCCGTGTGCTCCGTGTTCGAGGCGGTGGCCAAGCCCGAACGCTTTGTGGTCGTGTATGAGGACCACGAGCTTGAGAGGCTGTTGGCCGCGGAGCGCCCTGCCACGCCGCCCAATCCCGCCTGAACGCTCGGACGCTACTCTTGTACAGATAGACTCTCTATTATAGTGAACTTTATAATCTACCGGAGGATATATTTGTTGTTTGTTCTAATTGTTTTGAAATATCTAATGTATAGTTACCACCAGTAGGCATAGGTTATAACAAGTAACATCGCCGTCACGTTGCAGATCAGCTCATACTGTACCGTAAAGAAGTCCGCGGTCTATAAATGCCTGACTTGACATATGAAGTATTTATTTAAAATGACAAAATATGCAAATAATATTGTAATCCTCAATCATTAATCGAGTCCGAATTTGCCTAATATAATTCGTTATATGTAATATAATGCCTAATATAGACGGTAAATTGCTCGAGTAATGTGACGAGTTGAAACTATTTTTCGAATCTGAATATTTTCAATTTAAACACAAGTGCTGTGCTCTGTGAATGCTGCTATTGATCAGTTTAGAGATTTTGGCGCGCAAAATGCGTGTCATTTAGGTTAGAGAATTTTGAGGTAGATACACCGCATGGGTGAAGTCCAGTTTAAAAATGTTACAAAGTATTTAAAAAATGAAACATATTTTAAGGAGTTATAACATGTAAAACCCTCATAAATTATGTGATTTGTGTTTAAATATAAATGGAAGATATTAATTAAATTAAATTAAATTAAATTGAGAATATTAATTTACTGTGGAAAAATATACATATGTACAAAGAAGAGTCACAAAAAATTTAATATACATTCTCTACATTCTGTTTGATCTGCTGAGCTGTAAAATATTAGATTCTGATATTTCATAGTTTACTCAGTATGAATTCCGCGTTCAGTATTAACTAAGAACTCTGATACTTATTTTTGGAAATGTAATGAATAAGTGGTTTGGGCCATCGCATCGAGCCACTCACCCCATCCGCCGGTGTAGACCTCGACTCGTGCAGCCTTCTTGAAGGGAGAACGGCCGACTTCGTGTTAAGTGATAGGAAAAATAGTATTACGGATGACTGTGGGTGCACGATAGGACAGCCGGCCAGCTCGGTGCGCGGGGCTGCCCCTCGGAATGATATTTTTGTATGGATTTACTCGAAAGAAAGAGTTTATTATTAGAACGGTAACGATAACTATTTATGTGATCCTAACTGTTGATATATGTATAATGACGCGACTAAGTCGAGAACGTACCCACAAATCTATTAAACATAAGTAAAATCGAATTTACGTATTTAAGAGTGCGGTCAGACCGCACAATAAACGATTAATGAGAAATTGTCTTTCATTTATGAATCCCGCTTATATGGTCGGTCGGGGGACATCGACAGCTGCAGCGACGAGTGCTCGCCCCGCCCCTAACATCCTCTCTGAAGGTTTTGTAAAGCATAATCCTATATATATGAGTTCATTACGGTTTTCGAAGTAGTCACGAGGCATAGTAACATAGTAAAAAATTGCACATTGTTTTAAGAAAATATTTAAATAATTTAGTTCTCATAAGGATGTTAGAATTTCTTTTTATCCAGACCCCCGCCCTTGTTGCGGCTTGGTAAGATGTGCATGGACTCCCTTACGTAAAATTCTCCATTCTTTTAATTAATTAAATCCGTTCAATATATACGTATTACGAGATGTGTTTGATTTAATATCTATATAAATATAAAATGTTAGGATAACTCTCTGAATTCCAGAACTGACATAAGATTTTACATCCAAAACTCTTTCTTCTAAATGAGATTTAGTGTGATTGTGCCAGATCTCCATTTTGAGCTCACGTAATTTATGGATGAACCCGTATGAAAATATTTATAAGGAACCTTTATTTGTGTTATTACAGAAAATTCATTTTACATTAGGTCTTTGCCCCTCTTATCCATATAATATATAAGGCTGAATAGTTTGTGCTTTTCTTTGTTTAAATGCGCTCATATGTGGAATTACCAGCAGTCAGATCTGAAAAAAATATTTTTGCGTTTAAGAATTGAATTTTTGTAGAACGTTATAACATATCTTGAGCTTGTTTTGAGTTTATTTGAATACACTAATCTCGATCTGCTAGTTAAATTAAAAAAAAAAATCATTGATGTATTTAATAGCCTATTGAGGAAGATTATCAGTTAGCTAAGATTACGTTACGATCTTTAGAAGCCGAAATATCGGATTTTTATATAGTTATACGTAGGGTCGGCGACGCTGTAAATCAATTATTTATTTATTTATGTATTTTTTTTTCTTTGATATTAATTCAAGTTTTTCATCATTTTCTTCATTAATAAATGCACTTTGTTTATTCATATTTAAAACACTTTATACACAAATTTTACGCGTATAGCTATTCACCAGCAACTGCTATTCACTGTTGTACATAGGTACACCTATGTATACATATGTACCTACATGTATACTTACGGGGCACATGCGGTGAGTGTGGCATTATAAAGATATGATAGATACCTATACACCTATTATACTTTCTCACAAACACCTGCTTACGTATTCATCCGATTTCGGAGCAGCTCGTCTCGATCCGTTCGAGCTTCGTACAGTCGACCATATACATACACGTTAAGCGAACGCTCGACCGAGCTACATGGTAGGCGAAGTGGGAGGTGTTAGGTTTTATTTTCGTTAAGGAATTTTTTGATTCGGTCGCTGCGCTCAAATACCGCCATAAAAGCTATGCTATAGCTTAAAAAAGTTGTTTAGTTATTGTTAGGTTAGGTTAGTTTTTTTTATAAGCCGCGCCGTGACGTGGCGACCACAGCTCTTTTTACTGTTCGTCAGTTTCGTACTGTGTTAACACATAAATAGTGTAGTGACAACATTGTAATGTCTAACACTTATACCTAATACGCCGTTGCTGCAGTATCATTTTTATATTATTATTCATTAAATTCGTACTATTTAAAATATAAAGTTTCTTTTTATATTCCCTGAACATAAAAATGGTGCCGAAACCCATTAATCCAATTAAATAAAGTTATTCGTTGGAATTAATTTTTCGCCTCATACAAGAAGACGCAAGATCGGCCTGACGTGTTTCAAAAACAAATGCATTTCTGAGAAGAAATTTACTCTGCATTAAGTATTTGCATATAAGAAGACATCAAGAAAGGGGATTTCTTCGCACTGTAATATTGTTTGAAAGCATAATTTCTTATATAAAAGAAAAATTTTGCGTCATATTCACGAAACTCAACTTCATAAAAATAACGGTAGCCATATTGCTAACCGGTTTGAGGCGAATATAATACAGTTTCAGCAGCGGTACCAACACATAAGACATTAATTATTCAACTGGAGACTATCACTCTA
Source organism: Eumeta japonica (assembly GCA_005406025.1). Lineage (NCBI taxonomy): Eukaryota > Metazoa > Arthropoda > Insecta > Lepidoptera > Psychidae > Eumeta > Eumeta japonica. Next base: position 197,468 of record BGZK01001003.1, read on the forward strand.
ACAGCTGTGAAAATGGACAAGAAAAAAATGATTGCTTTACGCGGTCAATGCAAAGCAACGTTCATAAAATTAGAGAAATTTTATGAACGTATTAAAGTTTGCAGTTGTAAGAAATAATAGTTCGTCAACGCACTCTCAATGACAGCTTCGAAAACTACAAAGATATATAAGCTCGACTTATGAGTTTGAATTATGACTTTGCTGACGACGAAGACGACATAGTACAACGTTATATTCAACTCTGTGTTGGGATGGAAAAATGTGTGAAGTAAATCACAAAGCGAGCAGTTCATTCCAGAGCGTTCCTCTAATTCAGCAAAGTTACCGCCTCTCGATATTCGTGTGTTCGACGGACGCGATGTAGGGACTTCAAACCGTTCATGGACATGTTTGTGGCAGTCATTCACAACAATCTTAAGCTAAGTAGTGTGCAAAAGTTATTTTATCTTAAAAAGTATATCAAGGCTGAACCTTTACAACTCATAGATAATTTGCCATTAATCAATGAATCATATAGTGCAGCTGTCGATTTGTTGAAAAAACGATATGATAATCAATCTTTGTTAATTATTAATCACATCAGTATATTACTGGACATGCCGATGATACATCGGGGTGCAGCTCAAGGGTTGAGAGATATAGTGGCACAAATTTGACAGCAAATGACAGCTTTGAAAAATGTCAATCAACCTATAGAAGATTGGGATTCTATATTGGTTTGTATCATAAAAAGGAAACTTGATCCTTTCACTACCAGGCTATATCATTCAGATAGAGACTTAACAGTTCTTCCATCTGTGGAAGAACTACTTAATTTTTTAGAAAAAAGAGCCATCTCATTAGAAGCAAGTCCTTTTATTGAAATATCAAAATCAAAACAAAATAATCTAGTATAAACAATTCATATTCTGAAAATAGTAAATCTAAGGAAAAATATATACACTGTCTTCAAAATCACAAACTTTTTAAGTGTCCTAAATTTAATCTTATGTCTAATTCAAAAAGGCTTGAATTTGTCAATAACAGTAAATTGTGTTGTATATGTTTAAATCAGCATTCAAATAAATGTCGATATCATTTTAAATGCAATACCTGCCAATCCAGAAACCACAACACATTGATTCATACAGGGCATTCCAATTCTGATGGTCAGTTTCTACAACATGATGTCATTCATGATCAGGTATATCTAAATTCAACAAAAAATCATGATAATTGTGTTTTATTATGGTCTGGAAGTACTGCTAAAGTATCAGTTGCAGACTTTCACAATAATAAATATGTTGTGAGAGCCTTGCTTGATTGTGGCAGCCAAACATCATTTTGCACTTCTGAATTGGCAAATAAATTGCAACTTGCCTGTTTAAATCATACAAAAAATATTATTACATTAGGAAACAAAATTAATCACACTGAAAAATGTGTGCAATTATCCATTTCTCCCATGACTGAAGAATTCAGCTTAAATATTTATTGTTCCATCATAAATAAAATTACTAGTACTTTGCCACAAAAGAGCTTTAACATTAAAAATATCATGTTACCCAAATGTATATCTTTACCTGACAATGAATTTAACATTCCAGGAGAAGTGTCCCTTCTTCTAGCAGCAGACGTTTTCTTCAGAATACTTAAAGATGGCAAAATTGAGGGTGGTCCAGCGGATCCTATATTGCTCAATACTCGATTTGGATACATCATCTCAGGTGATTTCTTTCCATGCTGTAATTTATCAGTTACAATGCATGCTCAAGAAAAAATTGATCTAGATTCCTATGTACAGAAGTTCTGGGAAACTGAAAAGATTCCAGAAATTTTTATGGAATCTACTTCTGAAAATAATCACTGTGAGCAATTATTTAACGACTCAGTCAAATTGTATGACAATAGATTTGAAGTAAAACTACCTGTTAAGAGGGACTTAAGTATCCTTAATACAGCAAACTCATTCACCATTGCATTACAACGGTTATACAGTCAAGAAAAACGCTTTTCAAAAGATCCATTATATTTTAAATTATACAGTAATTTCATTAAAGAGTACTTGAATTTGGGACATGCAAGGTTAATAAAACTTGACAAATGTGAATCTAATCAGGAACCATTATACTATTTACCACATCATGCAGTTTTTCGCACCGATAAGCATACTAATAAATTAAGAGTAGTTTTTGATGGCAGTGCAAAGAAAAATAAATGTACTAGCTTGAATGACATTTTATATAATGGTCCAGTAATACAAAAACAGCTTTTTGAAATATTAATGTCCTTTCGTACATATAAATATATTATAATGTGTGACATTCGCCACATGTATCGACAAATTCTTATACATCCAGACCATAGAAAACTACAAAATATTTTGTGGCGTAGTAGTCCAAATAAGCCTGTGCAATGCCTGCAGCTACAAACCGTAACCTATGGCTTAACAAGTTCATCATTTTTAGCTACTCGCTGTCTAATTGAGCTTGCAAACAGATACACTGACACTTACCCGCTGGCTGCAAATGCAATTTTAAATAATTCTTACATTGATGACATTCTTTGTGGTGCCAATACAACTGAGGACTTAATTCTTTTAAAAAATCAACTCATAGCCCTTTTACACTTAGGTAGCTTTTCATTACATAAATAGTGTAGTAATAACCTCGATGGTTTATCTGACATTTCTTCCAAAAATGTAAGTTTGGGCATTAGAAATCTAGATCAAGATCAGTCAACAGTCAATACTTTAGGCTTGTCTTATGATACTAAAGATGATGTATATAAAATCAGTGGCAATTTAGTATCCTCTTCAGAAACATCCACTAAACGTAGTATACTAAGCTCTATTAGTCGATTTTTTGATCCTCTAGGATTTGCTGGTCCATTAATTGTCAAAGCAAAATTAATTTTACAGCAAATATGGCAACGCAGTTTAGACTGAGATATTCCTTTACCACCAGGTTTAGTCAAATTTTGGCAAAGATTTTACAATGAGATCAATAATATGCCCAACATCATTGTAAAAAGAGATTTCAATTTATACAATGCAGAATTAATAGGCTATTGTGATGCTTCTACTTTATCTTATTGTTGTTGCACTTACTTAAAAATTAAAATAAAGGATAATTATTTCACATACTTATAAGGTCAAAATTTTGAACTGCTCCATTGAATACAAAGGTAACTATTCCTAAATTTGAATTAAATGGTGCATTATTACTGGTAAAACTTGCACTAAAAATAATGTCCATAATTAAGGTTTGTAAAGTACGTTTATTTTTGATTCAAAAATTGTATTAGGATGGTTAGCATCAGATAATGTTAAGTTGTCTGCTTATGTAGCCAACCATATCAAGGAAATACATAAATTTTGTAAAACTATGTCATGTCATTATACTCCTGGATCATTAAACACAGCAGAAATTTTGACGAGAGGCATGGATCCTTAAGAATTTAACAATCAGGGTTTATGGTGTCTAGGCCCTAACTATTTACAAAAAATGATAATTATAATTTTTATTTATCTGAATTAGAACCTCCTTTTAAACATATTAATACAGAGAATAATATTATATGTATTATTAGTGTGAATAACATTTCAATTTTACCATTCATAAATAAGTTTTCTAATTTATACAAAATTCCAAGAATTATGGCTTACGTTTTGCGATTTATTCACATATATAAAAAAACAGCTGTAGATAATAAGCAACTTTCTGGCAGAGAATTAAAATATTCACTAGAACTTTAAATAAAAAATGTTCAGCATCATTATATTGTACAGGAAATATCATATATTAATAACAATAAAATTATTAAGCTAATTTAAAATGTTTGTATCCTTTCCTAGATAACATTAACATACTTTGTGTTGGAGGTAAATTACAAAATGCAGATATAGCTTGCTCACAAAAATTTCCTTATATATTGCCAAAAAATTGTCATCTGACCAGATTAATAATACTGAATGAACATTATTGTTACATGGTGGTCTAAAGCTTATGTTAAGTAGCCTTTCACAAAGATATTACATTGTAAATGCTGTAAAAGAAGTTAAGCGTGTTCTTAAAAAATGTGTAGTTTATTATAGACATAATAGTGAAGGCAACTAATGGGCTCATTGCCTAAGGATAGGGTTGTCCCTGCTAGAGCGTTTGAAAAGGTGGGAGTAGATGACTGTAAGCCATTTCAAATGAAGCAGTCATCTCTTAGAAGAAGTGTAACAAGTAAAGGTTATGTTGCTGTATTTGTTTGCTTTACCAACAAGGTAAAGCAAACAACCACTTGGAAATTATTTCAGACCTATTCACTCAAACCTAGATAGCCACTCTAAAAATATCATTGAAAGGAGAGGCCTTCCAACTCACATATATTGTGATAATGCTAAAACATTCAAAGGGGCCAATAATACTTTAAAATACCTATATAAACTGTACAAATATCAAGAATTCATTGGTGCTGTTTCAGATTTTTTATCAATTAAAGGCATACAATTCCATTTCATCCTTGCTTATATTTCTAATCACGGTGGCCTGTGGGAAGCAGCTGTGAAATTAATGAAATATCACTTAAAAATAGGTTATCCCTATAGGCCAACCCTGAAACTTCCCACTATTTTCGAGTTCAAAACACTCGAAAATATACGGGATTTGACGCTATTTTCTGAGTAAAAAAACGGTTTATTTCGATTTCTTTCGACAACGATTTCTCGCAAACGAATCAACCGATTTTGACCCGGTTTGCGGCAATCGACGTTTGTTTTCTTAATAGGTTAAGAGCTGATTATATTTTGGAATTGATCGGTCAAGCTATTTTAAAGTTATTTTGAAAAAACCACTTTTAAAATTTTTTTTCTCATTTTTTTGAAAATTTCTCAAAATCTACCAGTCCAAATCGACGCAAACTTTCAGGAAATCTAAGTTTGGTAAAACTCTTTGGAACGCCGTTTAGTGGGCTCGATTCGGTCAAGCCGTTTAAAAGTTAGAAGAGGTTTATATACATCCACATAAACGCACACACACCCAAACACACACACACACAAACACACACACACATCCACACAGGCATACGGACATCATCTCAGGGATGATCAGGGAAGCTTCCTAGACCCTCAGAACGTCGAGATCTGATGAGAACTCGATTTTTGCAAAATGGGGTGAAACCAATAAATACGACAGCATTTCTGGAAGGCTTGGTCTAGTGATTATTTGTCATCTTTAAATAAAAGAACCAAATGGCAATCCGATTCTTTAAACCTCAAGGAAATATGTAAGTGGTCTTGAAAAACCCTAACACTCCGCTTCTCCAGTGGCCTCTTGGTACAATAACCAAAATTTGCTATGGATTAGATAATAGAGTAAGGGTAGTTGAAGTAAGAACAGGTAACGGAAAAACTCATACAAGAGCTATTACAAAAAATTCTGTTTTACCTATTGAATAGTTTTAAATGTAGATATTTAGGAAAAATATTTATAAGCATTAGTGTTATATAAGTTCGAATAGTGCATGCGTAAAAAAAAAATAATACAATTGAAATCTTTAATTTGGTGGCGGAGCATGTTAACACATAAATATGTAGTGGCAACATTGTAATTCATTTTTCTAACACTTATACCTAATACGCCGTTGCTGCAGTATCATTTTTATATTATTATTTATTTAATTTATACAATTTAAAATATAAAGTTTTTTTTTATGTTCCCCTGACTGTCTTATAGTTATGTCACTGTCCCTACAGGGATGGCAGGGTAGAGCCATAACACTTTCTTTTTCGTTTTATTTTAATTCTACTTCTTTCTTCTATTTTATGTCTTCATATGTTTTATTTGATATACCTTATTTTTTTTTATTTTATTTATTACAATAACCCTTATATAGAACTTCTATTTTAATTACATTTCGTTTCCTTAGTCTAAGTCTTATTTACTATTTTATATTTTACAATTATTATTGATGACTAATGATTATTCCATATCATCTTAGGATTGTTACCTTAAGTATTCACAAATTCTTCCTTTTACTTCTTTATTTTATATGACTTTCAAAGAACACCTTTCCTTTTTCTCTAAAACTGTTTCAACTATTATAGAATTTTGTACTTTGTTTAACCACCATGTCGTAGAATTTCAAAAACTTTTTTTCTAATTTTATTATCATCCATTATTATTGGGAAATCTCGCCTCCCAACAATGACGTCAATTTCCGTTTCCAGCGCCACATGCTTCCGAAGGAAGATTGGACATTCTTTGAGAATGTGCTGCACGTCCTGGATCTTTGCGGGGTCACAGGTGCAATACGGCGAGTCCTTCAACTTAAACCTGTGTATTGTGCCAACCCGTCGTGTGCCGTAAAGGTTTGCGTAATTTGGTACGTCATTTCCATTGATATTAACTTGTTAGTTAGGTTAGGTTAGGCTAGGGTTGGGTTAGGTTAGGTTAGGTTGGTTAGGCTAGGTTAGTTAGGTTAGGTTTTTAGTTTTATTCTCCTCCCACGCCAGTACATGACAAGCTCTTTATACTTTGTTCTCAGGTTCGTTCATCTCTTTGCAGCCTGGCAGACTTGGTGTGTTTGGGAATTTCAAATTAAGCAAGACTTTTTCCTCTCTTTTTTTTAGCATATATTGTTATTTTTTTATTTTTTTTTTATATATATATATATATATATATATATTTTTTTTCTTTTTTCCAACTTAATTAATTACTTTATTAAACTTATTCACTATATTAAATTTATAACATAACTCTTACTTAACCTATGTACAATTTTATTACTATTTGTTATATTGCTGTATTTATACCCATATTCGTCATTTCTCAAAATTTTCCTTAATATTCCCGTGTCAACCAAGACTGCGCTTATACAAAAGTACCAAAGAGTACTGTCACAGCCGTTTTGGCCTTTTAACTGTTAAAATTAAAATTCGCCGTCGACCCGTTTTTCCGACCGACCCTCCTTACTACCCCCTCGCAGAAAGTGAAGAAAATTTTTCTTTTTTGGTCATCCTTTAAGAGGTCGGGGAAGTTCTCCTCAGGATTTGGACGCCAATGCCCACTTCGGTTTCCGCACGCTCCTTCAGAAAGATCGGACATTCTTCCAGAACGCAGCAGATCCTGAGTCTTGTCCGGGCGCATGCGCAGTAAGGCGAACTCGCCAGCTTGAATCTATGTAGATACTGGGCGAATCCGCCGTGTCCCGTGAGGGTTTGCGCCAAGAGGGGCGTCATACTGACCCGCGAGAGGACCCCGTACGCCTCTTTCACTAAAGAAGCACTGGTTATATCACCAGTGCTTCCTCGGCGTATCTCTTTGCCACTCGTCCAAACTCGCCGCCCTAATCGTTTTGGCGAACGACAGCGGAAAACGATCATAGTCCGCTGTCGTCTTTTAAGGGCGGCATTTCTGGCGAGCTCGTCAGCACGCTCGTTTCCCGCGGTTCCGCGTGCTCGCACCCAAACAAGCGCACTCCCCACCTCCGCAACGATATCCAGTATGTCCCGCCTCGCTGCATGGGCTAGAGGGTTATAGGACCGGTCAACATCTGCAACGATGACTTTGAGTCACTAAAGATGTTGACCAGTCTATCCTTACCTTTTTAACCCTCTTAATTGCCCGATGCAGGGCGAACATTTCTGCCTGGAATACCGTGCAGAAGGACTCGAGTCGATATGCGGAGTTCCTGATTCCACCCGTCCCGCCATTCCGTCAGGGCCGCACCGACCTTACCTTCGATTTTGCTACCGTCGGTATATATGTGCGGCCTGACTATGGCGAGTCGGTCCATCGTTGTCGGATCCAGGTCCTCCACACCTCGAACCCGAGCTCGGGAATGCGCGGGTGCGGCAATTGCAGAAATCCACGGGCTCTCGATTCCCGGTCGGCACATATGTCTTCAATTTTCCGCGCTTTACCTGCCAGCTGCTTCCCCACTCTTATGTCCAGAGGAGCAGCCTTGAGAGGATCAGCGCGAATGAAGAGAGACTGTTCGGTAAGCCCGGCATGCCTTTAATGCGATGCTACGCTGTATAGCATCAAGCATTTTTCGCACGCCGAGCTTACTTGCCGCCGGTGCCCAAGCGCACGATGCGTACATGACGATAGGCTCTATCACGGCGACGTAAATCGTCCTCACTATCTCCGGACTCAATCCCCATGTGGCCTTGGCCGCCCTGGCTATGCCTTTGTAAATGTTGGCAGCCTTTTACACGCCTTGGACACATGGGGCACGAACGTCAGCCTCTTTGTCGATCGTTAGACCCAGGAGGCGGATTTCGTCAACCAGAGCATTGTCGTGCGGCCCATGCATATGGTCGGGACGTCGAACTTTAGTTTTGGTAAGCACCATCGCGTTTGTTTTGGATGGTGCAAACCTCAACTTGTTCCGATCGCCCCAACCGCTCACATGGGCCAGTGCCCGGTTAGCCTCCGCCTCCAGCACTGAGGCCGACTGTCCAGAAAAACATAAGGACCACGTCGTCCGCGAACGCCTGCACGTATACGCCGAGGTCCCCGAGTTTATAGGGAGTCCAGGACGAGATTCCAAAAGGTTGGACCGGCTATCGAGCCCTGTATACAACCCTTCGAAGTCATCCTCCTGGACTCCTCCGGCGTATCTAACCACAACCTCCCGGTCTCTCAAGTAACCCATTACCATGCCGTAGAGGTTTACTGGCATTTGTGGGCGAGCAGTTGGTTTCTATGGCCGGCCACCACGCGTTATCGAAGGCCCCTCGATGTCCAATGACACCATCAGTATAATCTTTTAAGACTTAGCTCATTGTAGATGTGTGTCAAGATCATACAGGAGTCCTCCGTCCGCGCTGCGGCATGAAACCATACTGTCTCGTTGCAGCTTCGGCATGATATGCCATTTGATGCGGCAGACGAGCATCCTTTCCACGGTTTTTCCCATTACAGAGAAGGCCTATGGGTCGGTATGACTTCGGACGGGAATAGTCATCCTTGCCTGGCTTCGGTATCACTTTTATGGCCGCCACCTTCCACGCCAGTGGAAGTATCCCAGCCGTAAGCACTTATTTGCCACGGTTAGAACAGTCCCAGGTCCCGCAAGATGGCAGCCTGGCAAATGTCCGATGTGAATCCGTCAATCCCGGGAGCCTTTTAGGTTGAAAGCTCTTAGAGCTATTTTAATTCGGCTCCGGTGAACGGCGGATCCACCCCGGACAGGACATCCAAAGCCTCCGGTGGACAACCAATCCCATCGGTTCGTCTTCATTTCCGCATGGTGCGGACCATCGGTGTCCACCTGGTCACCAGGAAAAGTTTCGCAAGAGGGCAGCGGACTCATCCGTTGCAAACCCTTCCTGAGTCGTCCCTCAATAGAACGTCCTCCCGGCTTCCCCAGTGTCCCTGATGACCCTGTACACCGTCCCACATGCTCTCCTGTCCTGGTTGAACAAAACCGCTTCCAGCTGGCCGTCCGCGCATCCGCTGCTGCCCGTTCGTAAACCTCCTTGGCTCTCACATATTCCTCGACCACGTGGCGTCGTCTGGGGCTGCATTTCGATGCGCCGTTTTTGTGTTTGCATCCTTTTCAGCCCCTCGAGCTCGGGACTCCACCAGGGGAGTTTTCTTTCGCGTCGAGCGCTTTGGCGGTATGGCAGCGTCACATGCGCACCTAACGCATTCCGTGTACAACCCACGACATCGAGTTGGTCGCACGAGTCCACAGATTCCACCATCTCGGCAGTCAGGCCCGCTCCTGCTTAGCGTTGTCGAACGCCAGCAGGAACTCCGACCACCGAGCCTTTGCTGTAGACTCGTGTACCGCGGAAGGGCCCAGGGCCGGGCCGCCCTCCGGTGCGTATTTCGAACGACGGCGTTATGATCCGAGGATGTGACACCCCGGACCACTAGCCATTTTTCCGCTCTATCCAGTAGAGCGGAGCTGCACGCCGTCACGTCGACCGCACTTTGGAATAGACGGTCCCCTGTATACTTCGAACGTCGGGATATTCCCTCGTTGAGTACGTGAAGCCCTCCATATCGAAGAAGTCGCAGAGCCCGCACTCGCGCGTCATCGCGTCGCTGCCCCACCACACGCTCCACGCGTTTACGTCACCTCCCAAGATGACTTTGTTTGTCCCGAGCTTTGAGCAGACCCATTTAATGCGATCGAGGTATGGGGCCGATTGGTCGCCTTCGAGATACACCGACACGACGCCAATTCTGCAGTTACCGGCTTTGATCACAGCAGCTGCGACGTTTTCGTCGATGAGTGTCTGGTTCTCCTCGACGTCGACGTCACTGTCCAGGGATGATTATGGCGGTTTTGACAGGTCCGGTGCGCGGAGCCATCCTCTGGATTACTCTGCATCCGGAATACCGTCTCAGCTCGCCAATGTTTCCCACATAGGCTCCTGATAGACTGATCTTGCGCTGTCCGTTCAACCAGCAGCTCTGAAGTAGCAAGCTTACTCGCTGCAGGTTGGATTGACGAACCGCAGAGATGCGCGGTCAGTGTTTGTCCCCGTCAACAAACCATCGGCCATGTGAGTACAGTTTGTATCCGTGGCGCCCGCCGCTAGCAGTACGCGACCTTTGTCCGTGCTATCCATCTTACCTCGGACGCCGCACCCGGGCTGAATGCCGAGTGTGCGACGTCCCCGCAGCCGGCACGGGTGCAATTTATGCACTTAGTTGAGTTTTGCGTAAGCACCGGTGGTCGCCTCACAGTGCGCGCATTTAGTTTTCTCGGCAATATTTTGCTGTGGCCGAATCCGAGGCAGCGCGAGCACTGTACTAGGCGATTGATCCCACACCGAGCTGCAGCCCCACATATATGTGGCCGGCTTTAATGAGGCGGGTGGTATAGCAGGTGAAACCTCCAGAACTGGGTGACACAGAAGGTTTCCTGCGCGCTTTCGGTAGCGGACACGCGCCACGATCTTTTCCCATTCGAGACCTCCAGTTATGTGGCTGTTTTGTCCCTGTTAACACATAAATATGTAGTGGCAACATTATAATTCATTTCTCAACACTTATACATAATACGCCGTTGCTGCAGTATCATTTTGTATTACTATTCATTAAATCTATACAATCTAAAATATAAAGTTTCTCTTTATGTTCCCCTGAACATAAAAATGGTGCCGAAACCCAATCAATTCAGTTATATATAAAGTTCTTTGTTGGAATTAATTTTTCGCCTTTTATACAAGAAGACGCAAGATTCGCCTGGCGTGTTTCAAAAAGAAATAATTGCATTTCTGAGAAGAAATTTACTCTGCATTAAGTAGTTGCATATAAGAAGACATCAAGAAAGGTGATATCTTTGCATTATAATATCGTTTGAAACCATAATTTCTTACATAGAAGAAAAATTTTGCGTCATACCCACGAAACTCAACTTCATAAAAATAACGACAGCCATATTGCTAACCAGTTTGGGGCGAATATAATACAATTTCAGCAGTGGTACCAACGCTTATGACATTAATTATTTAACCGGAGGCTATCACTGTGACAGCTGTCAAAATGGACAAGAAAAAATTGATTGCTTTACGAGGTCAATGCAAAGCAACATTCACAAAATTAGAGAAATACTTTCAAGAACCAAAGGAAAGTTTGCAGTTAGAAGAAATAATAGTTCGTCAACGCACTCTCAACGACAGCTTCGAAAATACAAAGATATACAAGCTCAACTTATCATTTTGATGGTGACGTTGCTGACGACGAAGACGACATAGAAGAACGTTATATTCAACTCTGTGTTGGGATGGAAAACTTAGAAGTAAATCACAACGCGAGCAGTTTGTTCCAGAGCGTTTTCTAATTCCGCAAAGTTACCGCCTCTCGATATTCCAGTGTTCGACGGACGCAATATAGGCGACTTCAAACCGTTCATGGACATGTTTGTGGCAGTCATTCACAACGATCTTAAGCTAAGTAGTGTGCAAAAATTATTTTATCTTAAAAGTATATCAAGGCTGAACCTTTACAACTCATAGATAATTTACCGTTAATCAATGAATCCTACAGTGCAGCTCTCGATTTGTTGAAAAACGATATGACAACCCATCCTTGTTAATCAATAATCACATCAGTATATTACTGGACATGCCGATGATACATCGGGGTACAGCCCAACAGTTGAGAGAGATCTAGTGGCACAACTTCGACAGCAAATGACAGCTCTGAAAATCTCAATCAACCTGTAGAATATTGGGATTCCATATTGGTTTGTATCATAAAAAGGAAACTTGATCCTTTCACTACCAGGCTATATCATTCAGATAGACTTAACAGTTCTTCCATCTGTGGAAGAACTACTTAAGTTTTTAGAAAAGAGCCATCTCATTAGAAGCAAGTCCTTTATTGAGAAATCAAAATCAAAAATTTTAATCTAGTAAACAATACATATTCGGAAAATAATAAATCTAAGAAAAATGTATACTTTGTCTTCAAAATCACAAACTTTTAAGTGTCCTAAATTTAATCTTATGTCTAATTCAAAAGGCTTGAATTTGTCAATAACAGTAAATTGTGTTCTATATGTTTAAATCAACATTCAAATAAATGTCGATATAATTTTAAATGCAATACCTGCCAATCTAGATACCACAACACACTGATTCATACAGGGGATTCCACTTCTGATAGTCAGTTTCTACAACAAGATATCAGTCATGATCAGGTAAATCTGCATTCAACAAAAAATCATAATAATTGTGTTTTACTACCCACTGCTAAAGTATTGGTTACAGACTCTCACAACAATAAATATGTTGTGAGAGCCTTGCTTGAATGTGGCAGCCAAACATCATTTTGCACTTCTGAATTGGCAAATAAATTGCAACTTGCCTGTTTCAATCATACAAAAAATATTATTACATTAGGAAATAAAATTAATCACACTGACAAATGTGTACAATTATCCATTTCTTCCATGACTGAAGATTTCAGCTTAAATATTAATTGTTCTATCATAAATAAAATTACTAGCACTTTGCCACAAAGAAGCTTTAACATTAAAAATATCATGTTACCCAAATGTATTTCTTTAGCTGACAATGAATTTAACATTCCAGGAGAAGTGTCCCTTCTTCTAGCAGCAGACGTTTTCTTCAGAATACTTAAAGATGGCAAAATTGAGGGTGGTCCAGCGGATCCTATATTGCTCAATACTCGATTTGGATACATCATTCAGGTGATTTCTTTCCATGCTGTAATTTATCAGTTACAATGCATGCTCAAGAAAAAATTGATCTAGATTCCTATGTACAGAAGTTCTGGGAAACTGAAAGATTCCAGAAATTTTATGGAATCTACTTGAAAATAATCACTGTGAGCAATTATTTAACGACTCAGTCAAATTGTATGACAATAGATTTGAAGTAAAACTACCTAAGAGGGACTTAAGTATCCTTAATACAGCAAACTCATTCACCATTGCATTACAACGGTTATACAGTCAAGAAAAACGCTTTTCAAAAGATCCATTATATTTTAAATTATACAGTAATTTCATTAAAGAGTACTTGAATTTGGGACATGCAAAGTTAATAAACTTGACAAATGTGAATCTAATCAGGAACCATTATACTTTTACCACATCATGCAGTTTTTCGCACCGATAAGCATACTAATAAATTAAGAGTAGTTTTGATGGCAGTGCAAAGAAAAATAAATGTACTAGCTTGAATGACATTTTATATAATGGTCCAGTAATACAAAACAGCTTTGAAATATTAATTTCTCGTACATATAAATATATTATAATGTGTGACATTCGCCACATGTATCGACAAATTCTTATACATCCAGACCATAGAAAACTACAAAATATTTTGTGGCGTAGTAGTCCAAATAAACCTGTGCAATGCCTGCAACTACAAACCGTAACCTATGGCTTAACAAGTTCATCATTTTAGCTACTCGCTGTCTAATTGAGCTTGCAAACAGATACACTGACACTTACCCGCTGGCTGCAAATGCAATTTTAAATAATTCTTACATTGATGACATTCTTTGTGGTGCCAATACAACTGAGGACTTAATTCTTTTAAAAATCAACTCATAGCCCTTTTAAACTTAGGTAGCTTTTCATTACATAAATGGTGTAGTAATCACCTCGATACCTTATCTGATATTTCTTCTAAAAATTTAAGTTCGTGCATTAGAGATCTAGATCAAGATCAGTCAACAATCAAGACTTTAGGCTTGTTTATGACCCTAAAGATGATGTATTTAAAATCAGTGGCAATTTAGTATCCTCTTTAGAAACACCCACTAAACGTAGTATACTAAGCTCTATTAGTCGATTTTTGATCCTCTAGGATTTGCTGGTCCTATAATGGTCAAAGCAAAATTAATTTTACAACAGATATGGAAATGCAACTTAGACTGGGATGTTCCCTTACCGCCAGATTTAGTCAAACTTTGGCAAAGATTTTACAATGACATCAATAATATGCCCAACATCATTATAAAAGAGATTTGAATTTATACAATGCAGAATCAATAGAATTAATAGGCTATTGTGATGCTTCTACTTTAGCTTTATGGTTGTTGCGTTTACTTAAAATTAAAATAAAAATAATTATTTCACATACTTATTAAGTTCAAAATCTCGTATAGCTCCCTTGAATACAAAGGTAACTGTTCCTAAACTTGAATTAAATGGTGCATTATTATTGGCAAAACTCGCATTTAAAATAATGTCCACGATTAAGGTTTGTAAAATAAGTTTATTTTGTGATTCAAAATTGTATTAGCATGGTTATCATCAGATAATGTTAAGTTGCTCTTATGTAGCCAACCGTACAAGGAAATACATAAATTTTGTAAAACTATGTCATGGTATTATACTCCTGGATCATTAACCCAGCAGACATTTTGTCGAGAGGCATGGATCCTCAAGAATTTAACAATCAGGGTTTATGGTGTCAAGGCCCTAATTATTTACAAGAAACTGATAATTATAATTTTTATTTATCTGAATTAGAACCTCCTTTAAAACATGTTAATACAGAGAATAATATATGTATTATTTGTGTGAATAAAATCTCAATTTTACCATTCATAAATAAGTTCTAATTTATACAAAATTCAAAGAATTATGGTTTATGTTTTATGGATTTATTCATAAAAAAAAAATAACTATAGATATAAGCAACTTCGCCAGAGAATTAAAATATTCTCTAGAAATTATAATAAAATGTTCAGCATCATTATTTTGTACAGGAAATGTGTATTAATAAACAAAATTATTAAGTCTAATTTAAAATGTTTGTATCCTTCCTAGACAACAATAGCATACTCGTGTTGAGGTAGATTACAAATGCAGACATAGCTTGCTCACAAAATTTCCTTTATATTGCCAAAAATTGTCATTTGACCAGATTAATAATACTGAATGAACATTGTATTATTACATGGTGGTCTAAAGCTTATGTTAAGTAGCCTGTCACAAAGATATTTCATTGTAAATGCTGTAAAGAAGTTGCTGTTATTAACAAATGCGTAGTCTGCTATAGACATAAAAGTGAAAGCCATTAGGCAACTAATGGGCTCATTGCCTAAGGATAGGGTTGTTCCTGCTAGAGCCTTTGAAAAGGTGGGAGTGGATTACTGTGGCCATTTCAAATAAAGCAGTCATCTCTTAGAAGAAGTGTAACAAAGGTTATGTTGCTGTATTTGTTTGTTTACCACCAGGGCTATTCACTTGAAATTGTTTCAGACCTATCCACCAAGCTTACCTAGCCACTCTAAAAGATTCATTGAAGAAGAGGCCTTCCAACTCATATATATTGTGATAATGCTAAACATTCAAAGGCCAATAATACTTTAAAAGATCTATTTAACTGCATAAAGATCAAGAATTCATTGGTGCTGTTTCAGATTTTGTCAATTAAAGGCATACAATTCCATTTCATCCTGCTTATAGTCCTAATCATGGTGGTCTATGGAAGCAGCTGTGAAATCAATGAAATATCACTTAAAAAGAATAATTGGGTCTAAATTATACACACATGAACAATTTAATACAATTCTCATAGAAATAGAAAGCGTATTAAATTCACGCTCTTACACCTTTTACACAAGATATCAATGATTTTTCTTATTTAACACCTGGACATTTCCTAATTGGATGTGTTTCATCTTATCCAGAACAAAACTTGTTAAAAGTTCCCTTCAATAGACTTAGATTTTGGAGATATTGTGAACAAGTACGGCAGCATTTCTGGAAGGTTTGGTCTAGTGATTATTTGTCATCATTAAATAAAAGAACTAAATGGCAATTCGATTCTTTAAACCTCAAGGAAAATATGTTAGTGCTCTTAAAACCCTAACACTGCCTCTACAATGGCTCTTGGTAGAATAACCAAAATTTTTCATGGTTCAGATAATAGAGTATAGTTGAAGTAAGAACAGCTAACGGAAAACTCATACTAGAGCCATTACAAAATTTCTGTTTTACCTATTGAATAGTTTTAGATTTAGATATTTAAGAAATATTTATAAGTGTTAGTGTTATATAAGTTCGAATAGCGCATATAATGCCTATGTAAAAAAATATACAATTGAAATCATCATTTTATGGTGGAGCATGTTAACACATAAATATGTAGTGGCAACATTATAATTCATTTCTCAACACTTATACATAATACGCCGTTGCTGCAGTATCATTTGTATTACTATTCATTAAATCTATACAATCAAAATATAAAGTTTCTTTATGTTCCCTGAACAGTCCCTCAGCGAGTCGACTATGTCCTGATCGGGAGTTGATTTTCAGACATCCCGGATAATAACCAGTAGAAAGGGTCTGGCTTTGTAACCTGTGGTCCCGTTTGATTTTATGCGCGCCTCAATACGTTTTATCGCTTCTGAGACGCGCAGCTCAGGACGACTGATTCCTGGTCTTTCTTACCCTGTCCACTCCGACTCCCATCTCTGGCGTCAACCACCTCCTGATTGCTTTGACCAATTTGTTCACTCGTGTGGTTGGCGCATCTGACGAGACTATTATTGTGTGGGTCGGAGTTGTCATTGAGGCCAGGAGTCCGTATTTAAGCGGCTTCTGACGGTTCGGTTTTGCTGCCGCCGCCGCATATGTTTTCGGTTTCTTCAAGTTTTCCGGAGTCTTCCATCTTTCCGCATGTCCATATTCTCTATAGCGTCCCATGTTCTTTAGTTCGCCGCCATATTTTCGATGTTGGCCTCTATTATTTTATATTTGTTATTGCATCCTTTTGCTTTCTTCAGCTGTTCCTCTCGATTTCTTCCATGGTCTGCTCGCTCCGGCTTTTTCTCGCTCCACTTCGAACATGTATCTGAGCGATTCTAAGCGAAGAGCAGCTCGGTAATAATCTGCAGTTTGTTGTACGGTCTGACCTCCTTGTTAATGTTTCGTAGTGCCTCTAATCTGTCCTTCGCATCTCTTTGAGGCACACTATTTTGGTTGCAGCCTCATTAATGGCACCGAACTTCTCTGTGCCAGACTTTTCATAGAGCTTTGCTCGGTGTTCCGATCGATTTGGCTCGG
The DNA here is from genome assembly GCA_005406025.1 of Eumeta japonica. Classification (NCBI taxonomy): domain Eukaryota; kingdom Metazoa; phylum Arthropoda; class Insecta; order Lepidoptera; family Psychidae; genus Eumeta; species Eumeta japonica. Next base: position 214,961 of record BGZK01001003.1, read on the forward strand.
GTGGCCTAGGGTTCTTTGAGGCCAACGAGATACGGCGATCTCGTCGAGGAGGCCTGCCGCCCTGCAACTCCCCGACGGCTTCCACTGCGACGAAAGCCCCTCCGGCGTTTCCGCCCGCTTCGGCGTTTCAATGCCGTCCACTCCTGCGGCCAGCGCGACTCTTGTCGCGATTTTGTGCCGGGGCGGGTAGCTCTTTGGGTAACCTTTCTCCGCTCGCCGTCAGGCTTCCTCCACTTCCGGGTGAAATCGGGGTTCCCTGTCGTTCGCGGCGACAGCCTTCTTATCGCCCCGGCCTTTGCCTCGCTGCTGGTGGCGGGACGCTAGACTCCGATCTCGCACTAGCCTCTTTTCGCCCCGTTTAGTGGGCACGTCCTCCTCCGGGCATCGCTTCCGCGACCTTCCTGCTCATTTTGATCAATTTCTACTAAACTATTAATTTTATACTTTTAATTCTTTAGTTGGATGAAAAGATAGAGATTTGTCAACTTTATTCGTTCGAGATAATAAGAAATTTTCAAGGTTTTATGTCAGTAAGCAATTTATAGATGTCAAGGGGAATAATAAGTTATCAATTAAATTTAAATCAAGTAACAATAAATTAAAATATTTCTGATTAACCAAGGTATAAACAATAATTTGAATTTGATGTCAACTTATTCTAGCTATAATATGTATCTAAATGTCAGGTGTATAAATTTTATATATAAATGTCAGGTGTATAAATTTTTTTTTTTTTTTTTCTTTTTTTTATATATAAATGTCAAAATTAATTTATAATAACTTAAAACCTATTAGCAGTCAGAACAATTCAACAATGGAACAATCACACCATAACAGTAAATACGATTTCCAGCAATTAAACATCAACCAATAGTGTACATATATTTTCAACATATATTCAACAAAAAAATTTTAGGCGGTAAATGAGAACAAAACATGCACTCCTGGGTTTGTGCCCAAGAAACCCGTTTCTCGCGAGAGAAAATTTTGTTATTTTTGCGATATCTCTTACGGTTTCCGAGATAATGCAGTTCAAAGTTTTTAATCCTAATTTCTACCCTCAAATTGAGTTTTATTTTTTTGAAAAATTAGCTCATTGGATGCTGTTGGACCTCTGATCTCCTATGAGGGTCTTTTTTCAATTAAAAAGTGATATCCGAAATAATACAAGTTTTTATAAAAAGTTGGTTTCAGATGATTTAAAAAACACCTCCAGAGTCGTTCCAGATCAATTTTATTTCGACCAGATCTCAAAGGGGGCAAGTGGAAGGGACTCAAATATCGAATTCGGTTGTCGGATGACCCCCGGCACTCAGCTCCTGTTCGAGCAAGTCGGCAAACTTTTCTAAGATAAAAATTTTATGTTTCCAAAAAATTTTTGTGGGAGAACAACGCGAGTATGCTCTATCGGGAGTCTAGTACAAACCTCTCAAGAGAAGCGAAATTTTGTTATTTTTATGATATCTCCACGGTTTGAGATATCGCGATTTTTGGTTTTGCCGAAAAATCTACCCTCAAAAATTTTTGATTTTTTGAAAATGCTCTCGTTATAGTGCAGGTTTTACTGACCGCCTGCCACTAGTCCCGTATTTTCTGAGGCCCGGTTTAAAAGATGTCGGCCCCTGCCTCATGCTCACAGAATTATAAGAACTTTTATTAGTAACCGCTGCAATTTAATATATTAATAACAACTAATAGCTAAAAACAAAAATTTTTCCAAAATAAAATATTTGACATCAAAACAACAGCTTTTCCACTGTGCCCGAAGTAGCACAGTCAGTAAAATACAGTACAGAGCCAAGAATATCAAGAATTTCAATTTTTATAGTATAAGGTTATACAATTACTCAACTACTAAAGAATACGACAATTTACTTCAATTTCAATCTTATTTAACCAAACTTAAATTTAAAATAGTCTAATTTTACAAAATAATTGTTCTACTACTGAATATTACGTTTAGCCAGCGTTTATTATAATATTTCACTATTTTTAATGGCTAAAACCTTATTTCGACCAAAACACAGCGCGAAAATTTTCACTTAAAGTCCAAAAATGTGAAAAGAGACAGTACCGGGTCTAGGGCGTCGTAGGAGCCTTCCTCTCGTGCGAAGACGCTTTTGCAGCTAGTTTCGACAGCAGAACGAACTTGATAGGTTTTCGTACTACCCTCAGCGTCGATTTTTCTCCGTTGCTCCGGTGATTTATTGTCACAGAGGGCAGTGAAGTGTCGCACCGTAGCTGCTGCCAAGGCGCGTCGACTGGTGTCACTCTCTTCGCTGCGACCGCAACCACGTGGACACGTAGTTGTGGGTAGTTAGTGGTTTTTCCCGGATTTCACGGGAATGGGCCACAGGAAAATCCCGCAGTCACCAGGCAGGTGCACCTCGGCAATACGCTCACAACGACGTCCCAAAAAAGGGGTGTCGTCGATCGCTCTTCGGAGATTTTGGCACTTTTCACTTCTCACTAAAACTTTTTCGGCTCTAAAAACTTTATTTCTCGGCCGATTTCACTGGCATTTACACTGTTGTGCACAGCTTTGAAGCGCGCATCTAATGATGTATAAAACACTGCAATCCAATTTGTTTAGCGATTTAACACGATTTTGCGTGCGGGAGTCGCGTTTTCAATGTCTCAGCGCGGCGGTTGGCTTGTGACTGTTTTAGTTAGGTTAGGTTAGGTTTTTTTTTTTGTTTTACATTACATTCTGCAGACTCTTATGTTCCGCACCTTTGTTACTGGCATTGTTCATTTGTCAGTGTGTTAGTTTGTTTGCTGTACTGTTCTGCAACCACTTATCTGTCACTCACAATTTATATGTCTTTCACTTTATTAAATTTTTATTTGTTTATTGTTTTAAACACTGTTTCACTGTTTTTCTTCGTGATGGCGGTCCTTGTCCCTGTTGCACGGCACCCGTTCACGAGTACGACAGGACGGTCAGCCATTGTCCAGCTCAACCATTTTAGAGGGAGCTGGCAACCCGTCCGCTCTGACACCGCGCATTGATGTCATTGTGTGTGAACGCCATTTTTGTCCGCTTTGTTTCTGTTTTGACGCCTTTCTTCGCTTTGATCCGGTGTTTTATTTACCCGGTCAGTACTGTTCCGGCTTTCTTCGGTGTTTGGTTATTTCTCTGACCGAGTTTATGTCCCGGGATCTTATTGCCATCTTGGCGTTGTACTCTATTATTCGTTCCGATGTAGCATTGTTAGCCCTTTGTATGAGTCTCCCTATCGCGTCACTGCAATTTACCGTAAGGTAAATACAATTTTCTGTGTGACGCGTGATTGCTACGACCGCGTGTTGAATGCTGTTGTAAATTTCTGCTTTCTTCGACGCTGTTCTTACTATTACCACATTTTTTGAGGCTAGACCCTGCGCTTCATGGATAGTTAACACTCTCGATTCTTTACCTTGTCCGCATCCCATGGCTTTTAGCTCTGTTTTGCCAGCTTGTGTGTGGGCCAGGTAGAGCGTTTGAGGTAGTGATATGGAGAGTTTGTTTATGTCGTAACCATCCATCGTCAATGATCGGGTCCCTTCCTGTGTGGAGTATATGCCGCTATAAATTTCGTTGAGGGCATATGCCACATCCATGGGGTTTCTGTAAGATCGTAGCAGTTCTCGGGAGACTTTTGCTACAGCATTTGGCTTTTCATAGCTCATCGGAAAGACATTGTGTCTGTCTATGTGAGGGATTTGATTTATGTCGCCGATAAGCAGCAGTTCCTTGGCCTTGGCCAGCAGAGCGGCCGTTATTATTGCGCCAAAGTGGTTCATCATAGCCTCGTCGATTAGGAGACGGTTGTGTGTGTGTTCTTTGAACCCGTTCACTAATACAGAAGCCATCGTGCGCACTCTGGTCGTTGCTTCGGCTCCTATTCTGTTGGCCAGTTTTCGCTTTAGGTCTTCTGCTGCTTCAATGGTCGCGGTGACTATGCAATCCCTTTTATTGTCAAATTCTTGAACGATCCACGTTGTTTTCCCACATCCAGGTACTCCGTTGATCCATGTAATTTTCGGTGTTTCCCAGTCGGTAAATGTTTCCGAGTAGTCTTGGTCGTTTTCCTTTGAAAGTTTTTTCATCGTTCTCAGGATTCTTTCTTCCAAGGCTACCTTTGTGTCTCTGGTCATTACCACTATTGATCGTTTTCTGAGTTTCATATTTGGCCTTGCCTGTGATTTTCGTTGCCTGTTCGTCGAGATATACGAGTCCGCATGTGTCATTGTAGGCCGCCATGTTTTGTCTTGCGTCTCCGAGTATGTATTGGGACGACTTATTGTTGTATATGGTGCCTTCGTTTTCCTCGAGTTTTCGTTTTAGCTGTTCGATGTCCCCTTTCTTGTATATGTTCAGAATGTTTTACACATTGTTTGGGTGACATCTTGTATCGCTATTGTTAGTGCAGCGAACTCGAGGAAGGCGTTCCTCATGTGGTCTTTCGGATTCTCGACAGGCATAACGACGGAGGTTTGACCTCCTAGGTCGGCCTTTGTGGGTTTCTGGCTAGACTTTGGTGAATCGTTCGTTATCTTTTAGATGTCGAGGCTTTTCCTTGTCCTCTGTTGTCGAACACTCGCTTTTGCTGGTGAATGCCTTGTTTTGTGGCTATTCCTGCATTAAATGCACGAAAGAAGTTTTCCAGTTTTTACCGGTCTCGGAGCGTTGCTCGCGGGTTAGCTCTTTCGCTTCGCGGTTTTGTCTCCTTTTCAGCTTGATTTGCTTTCGGAGACGCTCCGAGCCGCTCATTTCTTCTGGGTCCTGACAGGATGTCCCCAGCTGTCAATCGGTGTCGTTGAGCATGCCGGATCGTATTTGTGAAGAAAACTGAGATTTTCTCCTCGATCTTCATACATTACGATCTTGTGTTTCGGAGGCTGCTATGCTTCCAAGATAATCTTCGACATTGCCTTTTCGTAGCCGACTGACATAGAGTCTATGCTTATCACTCGGGGTGTTGCCTGTTCACTTTCGCTTAGTTTATGTAGTACTTTACTTGCCTGGATAAACGGTGTATCCTCGGTCCATGTGAATAGTAGGACGATCTTGTTTCTGGTCCGTACCATTCTGCAGGATTCACCTTCGATTTCTAGTTGTTCTAGCGAATCAAAGGTTTTCCTTTTTAGGATGGTTTTACTGGTACTGCCGTTTATGAGGTTGGCAAGTCCTGGCGAAAGTGAAACGCTGCTCTTTCCCCATGGGCTTCCAAAGCCTATTCCTAGCCTTTCCGTGTTTTCGTCCATGAACAGTGCCACTCCCTTGTTCGTATCCCAGGCTTTCCTGTTGTTTCTGCGCAACGTAACATTCTTTCCGTTGTCGTCGTGCGCAGTGTTGTAGCTTCGTTTTCGGGATTCTTTTGTGGTTTTTTGTGTTGGGGCTGAAGTCGGCGCAGTTGGAGGTGTTTCTTCATTGCGCTTTCGGTTCATGGATCTATGTCTGGATGTGGCTTCCCGGAAGGCTTTCTCTGCGAATGACAAGAATTCCACTCTTTTTCGGGTTCTCCATTATTTCGTGCATTTTTCGTTTTTCCAGCTTTGTCTCGATTTTGTGTTCGAGATCGTAGCGTGCAACTTCATACCTGGGGCATTCAAGGATTATGTGCCATACTGATTCGATTTTATCGGCGTCGCACTCGCAACTCGGGCTCTGTAAGAGTTTGAATCTGTGCAGGTACTCCGCTATTCCCGTGTGTCCTGTGAATATTTGTGTCTGGACCGGTGTTGGCTTCAATTTCCTGATCGTTGCGTATGCTTTCTTTGCGTCAGGAAAGAATGTTTTCGTTATTGCACCGGTCTGGGAGGAGTCGTATCGTGTTTGCCATTTCAGAATCGTCTCCTCCCTTATCTTGTTTTTTACCCAGGATAGGGAATTTTCTCGTAATCATAGTCGGCATCAGCCTTTTGGGCAGCGATTTTGCCAGTTCATCTGCTCTTTCGTTGCCCTTTATGCCCACGTGTGCTCTCAGCCAGTAGAAACGTATTTCTTTTCCTTCAGCGTTAGCGTTTCTTGTACTTTCCTTATTGCGTGTGCTAATGGATGTCCCGTTCTCGGTTGCTCAGGAGTTCCAGTGATGATCTAGAGTCACTCAAAATGTTCACCACTTTCTCTCGACTGGCTTTAACCATTGCGACTGCTCTATACAGGGCGTACATTTCCGCTTGATATACTGAGCATGAAGGATGTAGACTGAGAGTTTGGTATTCCGATTCTGTATCGTTCGTCCACCAGGTGATCGCTGCTCCGACCCTTCCGTTAATTTTGCTGCCGTCCGTGTAGATTTGCGGGCCGGCAATTTTTCCAAGGGGATCGGGATCCGATTCGTCTACGAGCTCGTATTCTATGGACATTGCTTTTGCGGGTGTGGCCTCTCAGTGTTTGCAATGTCCTTTTCTAGCTCTTTTCCTGGTGGAAGATAGTCCATCGATAATCCTTTTTGCTTTGTACAGCGCCTCCGCTTCCCGTATTCTGAGGTCCAGTGGAAGTAAGCCTGCAAGGATCATAGCTGAGGTGAGTGAGACCGTTCTGTAGGCTCTACAGATCTTGATGGCAAAACCTCTTTGAAGCGAGCTTAGAGCCGATCTGATCATTTCTAACTCGGTCGCCGGAGCCCATGTGTTCGATGCGTACATCATGATGGGTTCGATCACTGCTGTGTATATGATCCTTATTATTTCGCTGTTCAGACCCCATGTTACTTTTGCGCTGCAGGCTAGTCGCTTGTAGATTTCGATAGACTTTTACAGACTGCCGCTACATGTGACCGGAAGTTTAGCCTCGTGTCTATTATTAGGCCGAGCACCTTTATCTCTTCGACTAGGTTGATTTGGGAGCCCGCCATCTGTATGGTGGGTTTTGAAATTTCAGCTTTTCGTTAGCACCATAGCTTGTGTTTTTGTGGTGCGAAATTCAGCTTATTTTCGGAACCCCATTTTGTAACGATTTTCATAGCTTCGTTGGCGGCGTTTTCTATGGTGGAGCTCGATTCACTCGAGAAAGCGAGGACTACATCGTCGGCAAATGCCTGACAGTGTACCTTTGCGTCGGTCAGTCTTTGAAGAAGCGAGTCGATGATTATATTCCAGAAGGTCGGTCCACATATGGATCCTTGGACACAACCTTTGTTTGTGGATTTTGTGACCGTTTCTCTTGCGTAATTGACCGTTATTTTCCGCTCTGTGAGGTACGAACATGCCATTTGGTATAGATTACCCGGGCATTTTTGTCGATGAGCTGTGTTTTAGTGCTGGCCACCATGCGTTGTCGAAGGCGCCCTCTATATCAAGTGAAATAAGGAGTACCGCTTTTTGCTTTCTATCTCCTTTTGACATGATTAACGAGGTCGTAGAGGGCATCTTCCGTGCTTCGCTGTGGCATGAACCCGTATTGCTTAGGACTGAGTGAAGGAAGCATGTGCCATTGATTCGGCCTATCATTAATTTTTCCACTATCTTCCTGGATCGGTAGTAGACCTATCGGCCTGTAGGATTTAGGGAGGGTGTAATCCTCTTTCCAGGTTTCGGTATTATGACGACATGTGCGGTCTTCCAGTGCGTGGGGAAGCCAATTCCAGGCATTTATTGGCTATCGCTAGAAATACTTCCATCTCGCTCTCTATCGCCGCTATGCAGATATCTGCCGTCAGGCCGTCTGGTCCCGGAGCCTTTTCGGATTTAACTCTCTCAGGACTGCCTTCAGTTCCACCATCGTGAACGGTGGATCATCTTCCGACAGTCTTAGGCCTTCTACAGGTTTGTCTTCTATCCTTTCTCTCGTTCGGATGTGGAATGGCATATCCGTCGATACAGAGTCGTCGGGGTAAAATGTGTTCGCGAGAAGTTTTGCCGATTCGTGTGGCTCAGTGTTTTGCCCTCAGAGTTTCTCAGCAATGTGTCTGGCAGTCTACCTTTTTATTCCTTATTACTCTGTATACTTTGTCCCACATGCTTTCCTTGTCCTGGTCGTGCAGTACTCTTTCCAGCTTTCTGTCTGTGCTATTTCGGCTTTCTGAGTGTATATCGTCTTGGCCGTAAGGTAATCTTCGATTACGGCCTTTTTCTCGTGGGGCTGCGTTGCGGATTCTCCTCTTTTTGCGCAAGACGTCTTTTTTTAGAGCGCTTAGTTCCGCTGTCCACCAGGGGGGATTCGCTTTTGTTTTCCTCTGTCCTATCTTCGGAAATATTTCTTCACAGACTTCCTGGATAGCAGCTATGTATTCTCTGCTGTTCGCTTCCAAATCCTCAGGTCTCTTCGTTCGTTCGACCTTTTCGGCAATCCCGTACTTCTGAAGAGTATTTCTGAGCTGTAGACAGAATTCAGTCCAGTCTGCTTTGTTCGTGTTGTATCTGCGCGTGGTTATCGGCTCCATGGGTTTTATGGGCCCGCTTAGACGCAGGTTGAACACGATCGCGTTGTGGTCCGATGTTGTTGCCGTTCTGTCCACTCTCCATTCTCGACTCTACCTATTAGGTGAACTGCATGCGGTCACGTCTACTATACTACTGCAGATTCTATCGCCCCTATAGGTCTCGAAGGTGGGAGTGCTTCCTGTGTTGAGGATGTGGAAGCCCATTTCGTCCAAGAAATCTCTGTAAGCTTGGCCCCTCCTGTCTCTGGCTTCCCACCAGTGGCTCCACGCATTTATGTCGCCAGCTATGATCAGATTTTCTGTTCCCAGATTTTGCAAGCCTTTTCGTTCTGATGATATATGGCTCGATGTCCTCGTCTCCTTCGAAGTAGATCGAGATGATACCCAGCTTCATTCTGCCTATTTTAATAGGACGGCTGATTCGGTTTCCGTGACTAGTTGTGGGTCATGTAAAACCTCTACTTTGTCTCCGAAAACAATTATCGCCGCTTTCACTGGCTTCTGGCGGCCGACAGTGCACTGTATTACTTTGGTGCCGGGATTTTGTTTTAGGATGCCTTGGTTTCCTACATAGGGTTCCTGAACCAAGGCTATCGATATCCCTTTCTCTGTCGCCAGCTGGAGTAACTCTGCAGTCGCTACTTTGGATCTCTGGAGATTCGCTTGAATCATCAGAATCGTTTTGTGTCCACTTCTGTGGGAGCGTCGCCGGTTTCCATGTCGTTGCCCTTAGCAATAGGCAATGCGCGATCGGGCTATTTCATCCCATTTCTGCCTCACCTTGCATTTGTTGCTAAAGGCCTCGTGGTTGGCCTCAGTTTTGATCCCGTTCTCCCAGCAGTTCTTGCATTTCGGTTCCTCATTTTGTTTTCTACGCGGGCATTTTTCCCATTCATGAGTTTTGTCCGCGCAGTAACTACATGTCGCAGTTTTTCCCGCAACAGCTTTGTGTGCCCAAACCTAGGCATTTAGCACACTGGACCAGAGGGATTGATCGTATACTGCGACTTTTGGAGGTCGATATACAATTTTCCTGCTTCTAGGAATCTTTGTGGACACTTGGGCTTAGTTCTAGTACTGGGTGGCACTGTAGTTGGTTGCGTGCCCTCTTCCTATATCTGACCCGTATCGTCACTTCTTTCAAGTTAATGTCTTTAACCAAGTGCTTGTTTTGAGCCAGAACGTTTTCAATAATGTCCGCGTCCTTGTGGTAGGCCATTACCCCTTTCATGATGAGCAGGTTCGCCGCTTTGGCCGCTTCCACTTTTATTTCTTTACGGGACCTCATTTTGTTCTGGATGGCCTCCATGTCCTCTTTCGTGCTGCATTTCAGTATCACCTTTGGTTCCTGGCTTTTCGGACCCTTTCCACTTTCGCACCTGATTTCTTTGTGTCGATAGCCTCTCTAATTATTTGAAGGACGTGTTCTCCCGTATGGGTTTTGTCCTTTGAGGAGACTATCAAAGTGTGATTCGGTTGTGGGTTGGTGATTTCGCAGCCGCTTCTGCGTATGAGGGTTTGGGATTCGTGAGCTTTTTATGAGCTTCCGCCAGTTCTCTTTCGAGATTCCTTCCCGGCGTTGGCGGTGTCTGGGCTCTTTTATCCCTCATTGTCTTCATTGCTGATGACATTGCCTCCATTTTTTCTTGCAGCGGCTGCAATTGCTCATGCAGATCGATTTGCACGACTGGATCCCTGGCACTGTTAAGACGTTCGCTAACATTTTCGACTGCCGATTGAACGGCTTTTAGTTGTTCTTCTACCTTTTCGTTAGCGGACAGTTGTTTCGGGAGGTTTTTTATTTCGTGGAGAGTTTTGTTCGACGTTTCAAGCGTTTTGCTAGTTTCATTCTTTAGAGCCCCATTTGTTTCTGAGTTCATCCAATTGTGCCGAAAGCGTCTTTATGTCTGTTTCCATTTTCTTAGTGGACGGTGCAACGCTTTCTACTTTCGTTTTGATTTCTCCATCTTTATTTCCCTTAGAGGGTTTCTATATCTAGTAGTCGCTTTTTACGTCTTTGTTTGTCTCCTTGTTTTCCTCTGTTTCATAACCCAGCCAGTCCCTTATAGATTTTGTTTCGTCCAGACTTTTCGGACGTCTTCGCGCCTGGCTGAGTTCTTCTGTCAGCGTTTTAACGACATTCGTCAAATCTTTGTTGTGGGCCTTTCTATTCGCACCAGTTCTTGTGCGTGTTTGCGTTCGGCCTCTAGATTGTATTTATGTTCAGAACGGGAGTCCGAAAGAGCGAGTACGATCTCGTAGAGTGATTGCAGGCACTCCGTTGCGACGCTTTTGCATTCTCGCTTCATGTTGCCTGCACTCTCCAGGGCCTCTTTGCCTTTCAGAAGCAGTTCGTTTGCTTCCCTAGTCGCCAGGTCCATCTCCGCCCCCCTTCCCTTTTTCGTTCTCGGTAACATGCTCAACCTTCTCTCTTCTATTTTACTTTCAGAGAGGGCTGAGATGGTGGGGGAGGGAATCGAACCTTCTTCTATTTCTTGTGGTGACGAGGGGCAGCTTGCTTGCTCCCATTCTTTGACTTTTTGTGTTGCGCACCGTCTGAGTTCGACCTGCGTACTGTTTTGCGGGTTGGGATCGCTTTTTACGCTTCCCGCTTCACTCGGTTTGCACTCTCAATGGCGTTTCACCATCCTCGACTGTAAAGTTCTCAGCCGGGGTTTGTGCCTTTGATGTGAGATGCTGCAACTTCTTCGGTGCGGCTTTGACTCTTTGTCGACATTTTTATTATTATTTTTTTTATTTAAGTATTTTTTAATAATTTTAGAGTGTGTAGTGGTTACCTTTACTGCACAGCAAGCAGATTTGTTAGTTGCAACTGTTGCGTTTCGTATCTATTATAGCTGTTTTGTTTAGTTAAATTGGTTTTGAACAATTTTAAAATCCTCTGCACTCAACTATTTGTCTCTTTTCCTTTTACTGGCTTTGATGAGACTTAAGGGAGTTGTTTAGAATTTTTATTTTGTTCTGTTATTATTTTGTGTTAGTGTTAATCCAAATTTTTGGGCAATGGTTGTTATATTGTTAGTCCGATTTTGTTAGACTTTGTAAACTCGTGTACACGTGCCTAATGACGCACGTTCTGACCGAATTCCGAGAGGTCGCCTTATGAAGGAATGCGGTCGCCGTCCCCAATGACGCAGATTTGCAACTTTCAGTGCACGTGTACTGGCTCGGTCGTGGCCGCGATATGTGGTGCTTTGTCAGCGGGAAATTATTTTTCACCTTTTAGGACCCTATTCTGATTTGTAGGACTTTAGGTGTTTTCGAAAACTTTTTGACAAAGAGCACTATTTTGGAATATAATCCGTTCAGTCCACTTATCGTATTTGTGCACTTTATGATCTGCGAGGAAATTTTTCAGGTCGCACCTATTTTCAGCGTGTTTTGTATTTTATGTCTCGGTTTTTCGTTTTTCGCGTTTTGGTGATATGTATATCGGTTTCTATTTTCAAATGAAGCCCTGTTTACATTTAACTTCTGACTCAGCCAATCTTTGGTGACAAATGTCTACTAGGTCACCGTGTGATATATGTCACTTGTTAAGAATAGGGTCTTCTTTACGAGATGAGAAATTTTATTTTTCTTTCCGGGAAATATTTAGTTTCCGGAGTTCTTCCTGCTATGTTGTTCCTGAGGGATATGTGGCGGCCTGTGGTGTGCACTTTATTGTGTACTAAGCACGACACTTTACCGATATCCGGAACGGCTATTTCTCTTTGGGCACTTTCGAAAACTTTATTTTAATTTCCAGGATAGCGTCGGGTTCTCACCAGGTGACACCGATATTCGATCACTAAGACACTTGCACACTTTACACTGTTGTCGGACAGTTTATTTCGCGGGAAATTGTATTTACATAGTTTATCGCGGAGAGCGATACGAACGCGTGTTGCTTGGTTGGCTCCTGAGAGGTAACTGGTTAGGTTAGGTTAGGTTAGGTTAGGTTAGGGTTTTTTTTTTTTTGTTTTACATTACATTCTGCAGACTCTTATGTTCCGCACCTTTGTTACTGGCATTGTTCATTTGTCAATGTGTTAGTTTGCTTGCTGTACTGTTTTGCAACCACTTTTCTGTCACTCTCACAATTTATATGTCTTTCACTTTATTAAATTTTTATTTGTTTATTGTTTTAAACACTGTTTCACTGTTTTTCGTGATGGCGGTCCTTGTCCCTGTTGCACGGCACCCGTTCACGAGTACGACAGGACGGTCAGCCATTGTCCAGCTCAACCATTTTAGAGGGAGCCGGGCAACCCGTCCGCTCTGACACCGCGCATTGGGATGTCATTGTGTGTGGAACGCCATTTTTGTCCGCTTCGTTTCTAAATTGACGCCTTTCTTTGCTTTGATCCGGTGTTTTATTTACCCGGTCAGTACTGTTCCGGCTTTCTTCGGTATTTGGTTATTTCTCTGACCGAGTTTATGTCCGGGATCTTATTGCCATCTTGGCGTTGTAATCTATTATTCGTTCCGATGTAGCATTGTTAGCCCTTTGTATGAGTCTCCCTATCGCGTCACTGCAATTTACCGTAAGGTAAATACAATTTTCTGTGTGACGCGTGATTGCTACGACCGCGTGTTGAATGCTGTTGTAAATTTCTGCTTTCTTCGACGCTGTTCTTACTATTACCACATTTTTGAGGCTAGACCCTGCGCTTCATGGATAGTTAACACTCTCGATTCTTTACCTTGTCCGCATCCCATGGCTTTTAGCTCTGTTTTGCCAGCTTGTGTGGGCCAGGTAGAGCGTTTGAGGTAGTGATATGGAGAGTTTGTTTCTGTCGTAACCATCCAACGTCAATGATCGGGTCCCTTCCTGTGAGTATATGCCGCTATAAATTTGTTGAGGGCATATGCCACATCCATGGGGTTTCTGTAAGATCGTAGCAGTTCTCGGGAGACTTTGCTACAGCATTTGGCTTTTCATAGCTCATCGGAAAGACATTGTGTCTGTCTATGTGAGGGATTTGATTTATGTCGCCGATAAGCAGCAGTTCCTTGGCCTTGGCCAGCAGAGCGGCTGTTATTATTGCGCCAAAGTGGTTCATCATAGCCTCGTCGATTAGAGACGGTTGTGTGTGTGTTCTTTGAACCCGTTCACTAATAGAAGCCATCGTGCACTCTGGTCGTTGCTTCGGCTCCTATTCTGTTGGCCAGTTTTCGCTTTAGGTCTTCTGCTGCTTCAATGGTCGCGGTGACTATGCAATCCTTTTATTGTCAAATTCTTGAACGATCCACGTTGTTTTCCCACATCCAGGTACTCCGTTGATCCATGTAATTTTCGGTGTTTCCCAGTCGGTAATGTTTCCGAGTAGTCTTGGTCGTTTTCCTTTGAAAGTTTTTTCATCGTTTCAGGATTCTTTCTTCCAAGGCTACCTTTGTGTCTCTGGTCATTACCACTATTGGATCGTTTTCTGAGTTTTATATTTGGCCTTGCCTGTGATTTTCGTTGCCTGTTCATCGAGATATACGAGTCCGCATGTGTCATTGTAGGCCGCCATATTTTGTCTTGCGTCTCCGAGTATGTATTGGGACGACTTATTGTTGTATATGGTGCCTTCGTTTTCCCTCGAGTTTTTCGTTTTAGCTGTTCGATGTCCCCTTTCTTGTATATGTTCAGAATGTTTTACACATTGTTTGGGTGACATCTTGTATC